>OX940799.1:40489003-40614166 GCA_954870605.1 Acer campestre
TGTCTTTGATAATCACCAAGAGGATCTAAGCTACCGATTACACAATCATCCTCAAATGTGGTTTGTCATGAAATAAACCAATCATAAAATAGAGGTTTTTACGTTTAGCTTGACAATGTCTCATGTTCAAGTCGCCACCACTTATTGGTAGTATACATAAAATAAATAAATAAATAAATAATAAACATAATTTAGCCATCAACAAATTAATACGTTTAGGTCACGTTTGGTTGCCATGGTGAAATGGTAATTAGAATGGTAATGAGAATGAGAATGAGAATGGAAACGAAAGGAAAACATTTTTTTTTTTTTTTAGAACTTTAAAATTAGTCTCTGAATTAGTATTATTTTGTTTGGTTAAGAGCTAAATGAAATGGAGTTAACTGTATTTTGACCAAAATACCCCTAATTACAAAACATTTATAATAACATGATATATTATGGATAATAATAATAATATATAAAAGTATATATACTATTATATATATATATATAATATAATATATATATTATTATAGTATATAACATATTACATATATATATTATAATAATATAATATATTTTAAAATATTATATAATATATATTATTATATTATAATATATAAAAATAATAATAATAATATAATATAAATATTATATATATTTTTTAATATATATATATTTATATAATATATAAAATATTTATATAATATATAATATATAATATATAATATATAATATATATTATTAATATTAATATAATTATATTATATATATATATTATATCTTATTACATATAATATATAATAATAATAATAATAATATATTATATAATATAATATATAATAATAATATATATAATATGTAATACATAATATAATATATATATATTTTTTCTATTGTCAATTCGTCTTGACAATAAATATATCAGAAAAAAGAATGTGAACCACTGGATTTATATATTTTGACTCAAAGTGTATGCATTTGTCAAAACTTCTCCATAATCTATGTTCCACATTCTTCGTCCTGATATATTTATTGTCAGGACGAACTGATAATAAAAAAACTGATATAACACATATATATATATATATATATATAATATAGTATAATGATATAATAATAATAATATAATACAAATTTAATACAATTTAAATAAATGGTCTACATTGTTTCTACATCATTTGGACAATGTAGTATTACTCTAATATAATATATATATTATATATTATAATAATATATAATATATTAATAATTAATATATACATATAATATATATATTTTTGGTAAAATTTGATTGATCTAGAGAAAAAAAGCATCACAAACGATCATATACTGAAAAACCTCTAGGGCCTAGGCAGTATCTATCCATATAATAATAAAAAGAATAAAATGAAAAGTAATAAAAACCAGAAAAAGTACAAAAACCAAAGGAAACAATCCGAACAAAAACAATGATGCAAACTAAAACAAAAATATCGAAAAAAATGAAAGGACTCCAGACCTATGCACTCATTACCAACCAACAAAGAGCAAAAAGACGAGGTGTTATACGACAATGAATCGACCTAATATAATAATTAATATATATTATATTATATTTATATTTATATATTTTTACAAACAAAAAAAGAAGAAAGTCATTTCACAGAGCAGTCATTATACATCATATTCACTGATTCACCGATAAAACTATGGAAAAGGAAAAAAAAAAAAAAAAATTGATGACTCCACCATGTCGTTTTTTTCCTTTTGTTTTTCTAATAACAATAAAATAACAAAACCTAACACCATCCCTATTGGCACTTGGAATCTCAGTTCATGATCTCAAAACCTAAAAACCAAATTAACATCATCTCTAATTTGAGCCGTAGCTAGAGTTGGTCTCTGCTTTTGGGCCAAGAAGACAACGATGAATCTCGTCACCGTGGAAGCTGTATTCGACGGCTCGACGACGAAGTCAGGGAGGACGCGCGCAGGAGGTCGAAGACCCATTGTTGGCGGAAGCAATGAGAGAAATCCAGTTTCCAGAGCTAATGACTTGCGTTTTCACTAGACAACTAAGCAATTTTGGTACCATTTCCACTGCTTCAACATTTTTAGAGAGAGGATATATATTTATATATATATATATATATTGGAAAGGAGGGTATTTTTGGAATACCAATTTTAGTTTGGAATTGGATAGGGTTTTCTATTGGTTTTTGGATGGAAAGCTCATTCTACCAAAATGGTGTTTTGGTGGAAACACCATTCCAATGGAATTCTCTTTCTAACACATTAGCAAACCTTCCATTCCTTTCCATTCCATTCCAGACAACTAAACACATAAAAAAGTGAAAAAAAAAGGAAAAAAAAAGCCCATATAGTGAGATTGATTGGCATTCATGTTGATGCATGGAAGATACCGAAATTGCTTCCTGACTCCTGACTCCTGAGGCGGCCGCAGCCCTTAGAAAACCTATTATTTATATAAATATACAATCATTTTGTATATATATATATATATTGGCTGTGTTTTTCAATTGCGTAATTGATTGATTTTCTCTAAGTGTGGATTTTGTCAACTTCAAGTCTTCAACTTGGTGGGAGTGGAATTGGAATAAGGTCACTTTTTTTCCTTTTTTTTAATTTTTTTTTTAAATTTTATTTTTTTATGAGAGACAAAACCATTAACCAGGAAAGATAGAAGAGGGAATGAGGGATGAACATTTACTTTTCAGACATATACGTACTCTTTACTTTTTTATTTCTTTGTTTTTTTTTTTTAAAGTCTGGAAGACTCTCTTTATCTCTAGGTAGTCTCTCCAAACAAATGATGGCAGTTGGGGGGCTATAATTTGTTGTTATCTTTCCAAGTGGTCCAAAATTTACATGATATTGTATTTTTTTTTTATTTGGAAATTATCAATTTGGTTCCTAACTTATTTAAAAATATCACTTTTTGATATGATTTTGCTTTTTTAGCTCATATGGTTCCTAAATTATCATAAATATATCAATAAGGCCTTTCGACTGGATCAATTATGTACATATATAATTGATGAATTTCAAAAAATTCAGGAACCATGCAAGCTAAAAATGCAAAAATATGTCAAAAAGTGACATTTCTAAAAAAGTTAGGGATCAAATTGATAATCTCTTTTGTTATATAAATAATGAGGATTCATTTAGTTAGATAAGATAATAGGTAGGTTGAATTTTCTCTAAAAAGGAAGGTAGCTTAAATCCCTAATGATCCATTTGGTTTAATTAAATTATGAAAATAATAAATAATTATCTGAGTGTTGTCTATATAGAAAATAAATGATGATTTGTTAAGAGATAAAAAATATTCAAATTTAAATTGTATTGTCATGATGATTGATGATCAATTTTTTTAAAACCAAATATCAAAATATCTCATATATATTATAATAAAAGTACAAACCAAAAGATGATGATGTAGCTCAGTAGCTATCATCTATGTTACAATAAAATGTTATTTTTTCCAATTAATTATATCCTAATATCATATCTGGAAGATGACAGAAAATGACCTTCTTTGGTTATATTTGTTTATACATATTTGGATTTTTAAGGAATTTGGAATTATATATGGACTGGTGGCCTACATTTAAAGGTTATTTTTGGAACAAAACAAAAGAAATGGTCCAATTTTTAAGTCATATAATAATTATTGGATGGACACTTCAGAACATATCTGTACTTCTTTAATAATATTGTCAGGACCCCACCAAACTTATTAAATAATTTAGACCATTTTAGAATTATTTACATAAACTAAATTTAAGTTTCTTGTGTTATAATTTTGTATTAAAACATTAGGTTTATTTATTTATTTTTATTTATTTATTTTTATTTTTTATTTATTTAAAAAAGATATTATAACAATAGTCAGTAAATAATTGTAAAAGTGATTTTTAAAATGAATAATGATTGGGTATTAACCAGTTTTTTACATTTATCTCTAGGGATGGCAAAATTCCCCGTGGGGATGGGGCCCCGCGGGGACCCGTACTTTTGGGGTGGGCATGAGTTTCAATTTGGTGGGGTTGGGACGGGGATGGAGATAGATAGTATAACCCGCAATGGGTATGGGGTGGGTATGGGTTTTATACTCCCCGCCCCACCCCGCCCTGTTTAAAATAATACTTAGTTAAACTACGTAGTTTCAAAGAAAATAAATAAATATATATACATTAACCCTAACTTTACATCTCTTCACCGTTATTTAACATAAAGTGACAAAACAAAATACTATTAAAAAAACCCAAATTGAGTTGATCGTATGAAGAGAGAACTAGAGAAATAAATGCAGATGATTAGCGTTATGATTTTCAAACATTTTGATTTCATACTTTGTGTTTATGTTTGAAAATGATTAAATTATTTGTGAGAATTATGTTTATGAGATGTTTTTTTTAATCGTTTCTTGGAATTATTTGCTACTTTATATATTATATCATATTCAATGGTTATATATTTATTATTTAATAAAAAATATATATAAATGGGGTAAATGGGTGGGGATGGGGAAAACACTCCCCATTGTACCCTGCCCCACCCCACCCCACCCCAACCGGCTCCATCTTTGGTGGGGTTTTATGAGGGGATGGGTTTTCAAAAAATAAATGGGGTGGGGTGGGGTGTGGTGAAGGCCACCCCGCCCCGAACCCGCCCTATTGCCATCCCTATTTATCTCACAAATTGGACCACTTGCTATACTCTCATTGGTGGAATCAGTATTTTAAATACTGATTGAACTGATCAGTATCCGAGCATTATTCTTTTAAAATATAATACGCTGAATTAAAAGTAATAATTGTAAAAGATATTGCTTTTTTTAGGTGGACAAACTGAATTAAAATTAAATAGATTGGATTGAAGTAGATTTCATGGATCAATTGAACTAAAATCTTTGGCATATTTTGTGACTTGGATAACTGATTTCACACAAGACACTAAAACATAAAGAATCTAAAATATCTTTAGCTAAACTCATCTCTATCTGCTCCCCATGAATATAGAATCCTAACTTAATTATCAATGGCATAATTGGATTCTGGAATGATCAAAAGCAATGACTAGAGTGCTTTTTAGAGGATAAAATACCATCAACTTCCTAAAAAATCAAAGCTGGAATATATACCATGTAGAGTTAAATATATATATATTAATATTGTATTTGGTTGAGATTTGATAATTAATTAGTTTCCAAATTGTTTTAGGTGGCTAGGAGCATATTCTGTAATGTGCTACTACATATGCTAAATAGTCAAAGACAAAGTGTGTTTGTTTGTTGGATTTAGCATTATTTACTAATGGGTGTTTATCATTTATTTCATTTTACTTTTTGTATTAATAATAACATCACAAATCTATGGAGAATCTAAGTTCTAAAAAGATTAATATTAATTGTCCAAATTATTTATCCAAATTCATGTCCTAATTATATAGCATATGAGTTGTTGTAACTGATACGTTATCTCATGATTTCATATCATTTGACATAAATTTAGACAGATAATTATAATTTAGGTGTGTATGTAATCTAACATTATTCTTCTTAGGGGGTGTATTGGATTGAGATTTTAACAGTGTTAGGATTTTAAGGATTTATATGATTTTAAAGACTATTATGGTTAGGGATTATTACCCTAGTGACCATCAATTTGGGTCACCACTATCAAAACGGCCATTAGATAGGGAATCGATTTCAAAATGGCCATTTTGATAAACACTGTTACATTAATGGTCATTTTGGTATAACACCATTAACTTTTTCTAAGAACTACGCTAGTGGCCATCAATTTGTTCATTTAGTATCAAAATGACCATTATAATCATTTTTTTTTTCTTCAGAATTACTCTGCTGGCCACTTATCCACATATTTGTATATATTTGTAAATCTCAAACCTAAAAGCTTGCATTTTAAGTATATATTTGTAAACAAAAGTATTTGCATTTCCATTTCCCTTTTTAGAGGAGGAGGAGGAAGGAAATTAAGAAGAAGAAGAAGAAAGAAAGAAAGAAAAATATTAAAAATATATTAAAAAATACTGTAGATGACATTTACAAAATTTTGACAATAATCCCACAAAATTATGAATTATTGCATTGAAAGAAAAAAAAAAATCTCTACACAACGGTCAACACCTACTTATCATTTTTGAATATAGTAGAATATTTGTTTTTTTAGATATAGAATGTAGTAGAACAGTAAGAAAAAAAAATATATATAAAAAAATTGATATTTTGTACATAAGCTTCTGACAATATTTAGAGTATTCCCAAAATCCCATATATTAAAAATATAAATTATTCAACTATCACTTTTGTAATTTTAGAGAAAGTTATTAAAATACCTACATATTTAACTGTAAAGTTAACGAAGTTTGACAGAATAACCATTAGTGTATCGGTGTTCGTAAAAAATTGTCATTTTGAAATCAATTTCTCATTTAATGGTCATTTTGATAATGGTGATCAAAATTGATGACCACTAGGGTAATTATCCCTTATAATTATATATACTAGATTTTTCTAAAAAAGTATTTGGACTTTATTTATATACTGTTAGGATTATCTGAACTTTATTTATAGACTATTAGAATTTATTCGTAATAATCAATTAATCAGACATGCAAGCAAGGTGAATCAGCTTCTGTTGATCGATTAGGTGAATCAATTGATCATCTCTCTTCCAGCACAACACAATCCCACTACCAACACAACACAAAGCACCACACCGCCAATTCTACCTTAATTCACACCTCTAGACAAACAAGCAAAACTAAAATTAAAAAGTTTGAATTTTTAATCTAGGAAACGAAACCCATCTCAAGAAACTCGAGTTAAAAAGCTCCCAAGCTTATTTTTTATTTATTTTTTTATTTATTTTTTTTCTCACTTTCTTAGAAACGGTAATGGAAGATTTCAGATCCAAATCTTGCGGTGATAGAAGAATGTAGATACAGAGCTACCACATAAAAAAATTTGGACTTTGAAAGCATGGCTTTTAAAAAAAAAAAAAAAAATTGGTGATTTTTTTTTTTTATTATTATTATTATTCATATTTTGGTGAAGAGATTTTCGAAAGCATAGCTTCACCATAACCAGATCTAGAAAAATTCTCTAATTTGATAGATTTGGGATGAAGATCTTTGAGAGCAAGAAAAGTCTGGAAAGTCTAATGGGAGAGAGGCAGAGGGCAAGACAATTTTGAGGTCTTGGTATTTATAGTTATGACTAAAAAATCCGAGACAATCCATTTTGTCATGAAATCCTACAAATCTTGATCTCAATCCAATAACAATTTAGATCCAATACCACAAAATATTATAAACTTTATAAAAAAATCTTAAAAATCCTAATCGAATTCCACCAGACTTATCTATCTTATTAAAAACTTTCAATCCAAATACCATCAGACTTTTACTTCGTAAATTTGTCTATTAAAATCTCAATTCAATATACCCCATTAGATTATCCTACCATTGTATTTGTATGTTTAGGATGCTATTTCTAATTCTAATTTGGATGGAAAAGTATATTAACACAATTAATCATCTTGCAGGTACGTACTAGTTCTAACCTCTAAGTAAGGGCAGAAATGCCAAGTCAAAAGCGAAGAGACTTGTAGAAAATGTAATAAATTTTTTGGGATTTGTGTAGATTAATTGTTGGAAGATGACGAAGTTGATATTATTTTGAATGGATTTTGGTGTCAGCTAATCGTCATTGGCAATGGCATCACTCCAATCTAACAAACATTTATACACCACCATCAGTGGTGCCATGGCCACTACCAAAATCCTTTCTAATTGGGTAAAATCTTGGCATTCAAAACTGTAATGCAAATGATTTTCATTTTCTTGCTGTTTCATTCAAAACTGTTGTTTTAAGGTAAACAACACACCATAAAACAAAAACTAGCTATACTAATCTCATATATATCAAACTTTTTCTACATTGGATTTCTCTTGATTGTCTATGTAGGCCCATTATATATGTTTAACAAACAAGTTTTCATGAAAGGTATCACCTACAAACGAGGAGAGGATCCAAATTCATCGTAAAATCGTTAGATCCACAAAGGGTTCTATTCTTTAATCAATATTTTTTTCAAGAGTTGATTACTATTCATTAATTTGACACCAAAGAAGAGTTCAACCACGTACATATTTTATTTTTATCCATCCTCATTGATCTTGTTGATTCGGCATGGAAAGTAAATTGATTTTTAGTTGGAGAATAAGAGAGAGGCAATTGTTATTCTTAACTTAAGGATAGAGATGCCTCTCTAGCTAGTTACTTTTCAAATTAGGTCAAGAGAGCCAAAGTCAAATAAGCATTTTTAATGGTACATGCCATTTAAGTGTAAATAAACAACAACAAAAAAATCCCTACCCACTCGAAATAGATGGAAACTGTTGCAAATGCTCCAGAATTTTGACCTAAATGGGTGTCCATTTTTAACATCATCATTGTCTTTTCCCAATTTGGATGGATACAGTATTATTGGATTGGTTTAGTGTGAAGGAAATTTTAAAATTTAAAGAAACCGATCAAGAGAGAAACCGTGGCTTTTATCATAGTATATAAAAGAAGTTAGTGAAAAGCTTTGGGATCCTAATTTCCAAACAAAAAAAGGCTTTGGGATCCGTATGAACTGTGACTAATTTATTATTATTATTAGTATTATTATTATTTTTTTGTAAGGGGGGAGGGAAGAGGCTTAAACCCACAACCTCACTCCTTATAGTATAGATGTGAGGGCATACCACCTGGATAACTAATATAACATCACATAACAAGTTTTGAGTAGGCGGGTACATATGCTCTCCCCATGATTCCACCAATCCAAATCTTTCTCGAAAGATTATGTAGTATAGAGTGATTCTTTCCACATTCAATCAAACCACATTATTGGAACAATTATTAAAGAGAAGATCAACCTCAAACACACCATGTGGGACCAGCACAATCGCACTGTTTGAAGGCTTCTATGTAAAGATGACTACGATTTGGTTGGTTCCAGTTTCGAACCATCGGGTCTGATTTTAGGGGGAACTGGAACTGAAACCGAAACCGGAACTACCTAGAGGGGGTTTCGGTTCGGGTTACTCGGTGTCGGTTCAGTTCCCTTGGTTCCAATGGTTTGGTTCTCTTTTTTTTTTAACCCTAAACCTAAAACCTAGTATATATATTCAACTATAACCGGTCAAAAGTCAAAACTCTCTCGACTCTCATCTCTTAACTATATTTTTTGCTTAAAAAAAAAACTCTCACATCTCTCATCTTGTTCTCATCATCTCTTTCTCTTCCTCTTGTTCAGGTTCCAATTTTTTTAGCGAATATGAGATCGTGATTGATGCGGCGACGCTTGGATTCTCAGCGACAGCACTTCGATTTTGGCGACGGCACTCTAAAGATAAAAACAAGAAGAAAGCTTGAAGATGATTAGCGGCGGTGTTATGAAGGAGAGGTGGCGGCGGCAACAGATGATGGTCATCAATGGCAGATCTGGCTGAGTGGCTGGTGGCTACCGGTTCCAGAACCTAGTAGGAATCGAAACCGGAACCAAAACCTTGTGGGTACAGGTTCGATTTTGAGAATGGCAGTTTCGATTCGGTTTGGCGGTTCGAACCGAACCGCGGTCATGTTTACTTCTATGAATACAAATCAACACTCATGTGTTTCCTTCTCCCAATTATGACCTTATTTATTTAGGATCACATTTCAATATTGCTATTCATCGTGACCGTAAACACATTTGATAAGATTCAACATATGTTTGTGCTGGTCCTCAATGTTTAAGCATTTTCAATGAAATAATTTTGATATCACCCACTCTTTGAGTTTGAACAAAAAAAAAAAAAAAACAACTTTTTTGTTTTCGCCGCCCTCTAATGGTCAAAAAATTTAGGGAAAATTGCACAAACTTACCCTAACGTTTCCCATTATGGTATAATATTCAACTAATATATTTAATTGCACAAACAACCCCTCTGGTTAGTCAAATATGGTTAAAAATAACCATTGACCATTAGTTTTTTTTGAAAGCCCCAAACTGCCCCAGCACTTTATTACAAACAAATCTTAATTGCCCTTTATTTAAAACATTATCTACTTTAAATTATTAGAATATAAAAAATAAATACTAAATATAATCCTTTTAAAATAAAATAAAAATTCAAAAATAATATATTAAAAACAAAACAATTTAGGAAAACTTTATTTTGAGAAACTACAATTTAATAATATTTTAAAAACAAAAAAAAAAGTTATTTTAAGAAAATATAATTTAAAATTATGCAAGTCCAATATGAATAGTGGTAATGTGCTATATATTTTTGAAATTTAAAACATATTTTTTTTTTATTTAAAAAGGATTATATTTAGTATTTTTTTTTTTGAATCAAAATATAATGCGTAATTTATATTGAGTCAAATTATTTTGTCTTATAGAGATGAATATTGAACAAATTTTCGGTGCTACTGTATTTTATTATGACAAATGATTATATTTTTATTTCAAACTTTTGATGATTTTATTTATATTTGTGTTTAGAATACTAAACATAATCCTTTTTAAATAAAAAAAATCAAAAATAATATAATAAAAACAAAAACAAAAAAATCAAAAATATATAGCACATTACCACTATTCATATTGGACTTGCATAATTTTAAATTATATTTTCTCAAAATAACATTTTTTTTTGTTTTGTTTTTAAAATATTATTAAATTGTATTTTCTCAAAATAAAGTTTTCCTAAATTGTTTTGTTTTTAATATATTATTTTTGAATTTTTTTGATTTAAAAAGGATTATGTTTAGTATTTATTTTTTATATTCTAATAATTTAAAGTATATAATGTTTTAAATAAAGGGCAATTAAGATTTTTTTGTAATAAAGCAAAAAAAAAATGGTCAATGGTTATTTTTAACCATATTTGACTAACATGAGGGGTTGTTTGTGCAATTAAATGCATTAGTTGAATATTATGCCATAATGGGAAACGTTAGGGTAAGTTTGTGCAATTGTCCCAAAAATTTATTTCCATACTCACCACCACCCTAAAACCTCTCATTTCCATGCTCACCACCAACCTCAAACCCCTTACCTCTCGCTCTCCAGCTTTCATGGTTTGTCTCCCCATAAAGCTCATCTCCTCCCATACTTTCTCATTCTTTCGAAGTTTGTACACCAACACCTCCGTGGATGACGAAAAAAATAACAAACACTAGCTTGTCCTGATGAATGTGTCTGACATATACATTACCCGTAAGGAACGTGCTGATATTTATTTAAAAACCATATCAAGGGTTTATGGCATGTTTGGAAACTGCCAACAATCCATGATATGGTTTTGGTAGAGAAGGTTGCCAAAGCCAAAACTCCCAAGGTTTGAAAAAAAAAACGAAAAAAAAAAAAAAACAACAACCGTTCTTTTTTTCACTACACCTTAAAACCGAAACTCTTCGTGGATGACGGCAAAGATTGAAAACACTGGCTCGTCCTAATGAATGTGTCTGACCAAAGACCTTACCCATAAGGAGCTTGCTAATCTTCATATAAAAACCCTAGCAAAGGTTGTTGGCAAGTTTGAAAACTAGCCTTATATCAAACTTTTCAACGTGTTGGTATTAAGTAATTAAATTATTTCATTTCATGATTTTTGGTTTACACCATCCGGTTTCCAGGTGGGGCGGATCCACCATATGGTGCAATCAGCCCATACCACACCCTGACTAATCCGGACTCACACCGGGTCGGCCCACTAAGAAAAATAAAAATAATGGTTAAATAATAATACAATCCCCTTTCAATAATAATAGTAGTAGTAGTAGTAGTAATAATAATAATACAATTCTTATTTTTTTTATAAAGAAAATAAAATCTTTAAGAAATTAAAACATCTTTAAAATCTCTACCATTCATCTCATAGATGGACGGTGGAGAAATATTTATTAAAACAAATTCAAATTAAAAAAAAAAAACATTTTTTAAATAGATTGATTGATCTCAATTACAAAAAAATAAAATAATAAGTTTCTTCATTAATGAAAATATGAAGATCAATCAATGTTCTTCTTATATATATATATATATATATTTTATATATAATTGGATTTTGTTTATTGGTTTGTGAAATGTGTTTTTTAAATTAATTTTTTAACTTAATGAACATAGAGAAGAGAAATCCTTAAAACAAAATTTTTGAATAAATATTTTTAAATTAACTCCGATCCATCTAATTAAATGAACACTTGTTTCTCCATCCAATCCTTAAAAATTTTCCTTCTCTGAAGAAAATAAAAAATTTAAATTTCCAACACCTAGAAAATTTAAAATAAAAAATTTAATTTTTAATTCTTCTATATGTGCTTTTAATTGGATTGATGTTCAATTTTTAAAATTTTGTATTTGTGTTATTATTATTGTTTTGTAATTGAGATAAATCAATCTATTTCAATTTTTTTTTTATTTGAATTTGTTTTAATAAATATTTCTCCACCGTCCATCTATGAGATGGATGATTGAGATTTTAAAGATGTTTTAATTTTTTTAAAATTTTATTTTCTTTATTAAAAAAATCAGATTTGTATTATTATTTTTTTTGAAAGGGAATTGTATTATTATTTAACCATTATTTTTAATTTTCTTAAATAATTTATATATTTATCTGGGTTTTTATATTTAGGGATATTTAAATAAAAAGATAATTTAAATAATTGTTAAATCAATTTATTTTTTTCATTTCTCTATTTATTTAATTATCTTTATAATAAAATTCAGAATTTTATTATTATTTAACCATTATTTAAATTTTAAATTTTAAATAATAATAATAATAATAATAATAATAATAATTATTATTATTATTATTATTATTATTTTATAAAGACAATTAAATAAATAGAGATTTTTTTTTCATTTCTCTATTTATTTAATTGTCTTTATAAAAAAAATAAGAATTATTATTATTATTATTGTTGTTGTTGTTGTTGTTGTTGAAGGGGATTGTATTATTATTTAACCATTATTTTATTTTTCTTTAATAATTTAAATATTTATATGGGTTTATATTTAGGGATATTTAAATAAAAAAGATAATTTAATAATTGTTAAATCAATTTAATTTTTTCATTTCTATATTTATTTTATTGTCTTTATAATAAAATTCAGAATTTTATTATTATTTAACCATTATTTCAATTTTAAATTTTAAATTTTTATTTTTAAAATTTGGTTAGAGGGGTATTCGGGTAATATTATTAAATTTTTTCCGGTTTAATACAATTATATATATAATCAGAGGAGCTTAGTGTAATTTTCCTAGATGGAATTAGGGTTCTATTGGATTTCCATTAACAATTGTAAATTTCGGAGAGTTTAAGGGGTTTAATGCTGAAAAAAAAAGTTCAGGGGATAAAGTGTAAATTCGGACATAGTTCAGGGGATATCCGTGCCAATTAGCCTAAATTATTTTCATCCCAAGTTTTCAACAAACAGTAAAATAGGTTTCAACTAGTATGTATATTTTTCAACGGTGTCAACTTTTTTTTTTTTTTTTTTTGATAAAGAGCTGCTGCCCAGAAACAGAACACAGGCAGCAGCACAAACAAACAAGCCGAGCAACACAATTAACCATGCAAATATGTCGTTTTATAGCCCAATTACTTGTCACAGGTTTCCTTCCATTTGATTGATTGATTATTTTGACCTTGTGGTGTTTATTTTATAGCTGCTAACAGTATGCTGAGATTGTGTAACTGTTAGTACAGTCAGGAAGCAAAAATACGCAAAGCCAATCACCTTTTTATGTCTCTCCTCTCTCTCTCATCTGGTGAGAGAAAGTGTGTGAGTAGTTCAGTCCTTCTGGTAGTTTAATCTTCTCCGGGTGGAAGCAGGCTAGTGTGGGGAACCAGTTTTAGATCTTTCGTTTCTAGGGGTTTCTGTTTCGTGAATAGAGATGAGTGAGGTGGATATTTCAAAGTTGTGTGAAAACCTATCCTTATCTGAGGAGGATGGAGTGGTTCTTGAGATGTCGGAAGAAACAAGCCTAGATGGAGCAGAGGATGTAGACAGATGTTTGGTGGGGAAGGTGCTGTCTAGGAAGAAGGTAAACATAGAGGCCTTTAAGGGGCTAATAGAACAGATCTGGGGCCCTTTTGGGCAAGTTGAGGTCGAATTAGTGGGAGAAAATATGTTCATGTTTTATTTCAACAAGCTTGAAGATCGCAACCGGGTTTGGAATAGAGGTCCCTGGCATTTTGGGAACAGTTTGATAGTGCTTGAGAAACCAGTGGGGACGGGCAATATCTCGAAACTGGGTTTCAATAGGGCAGACTTCTGGATTCAAATACACGACATCCCAATAATGTGTATGAATCGCAGGACAGCAAAATGGTTAGCCGAGCAAATTGGTGAAGTTGTAGAGATCCCATCGGAATCCAGGGAATGCTGGGGGAAGTATATGAGGGTTAAGGTGAGAATTGACATTTCAAAACCACTCAGGCGATGGCTTCGACTGAAACTAACCAAAAACGAAGAAATTACCATGGTAGGGCTGAGATACGAAAGACTCCCAGAATTCTGTTATGCCTGTGGCAAGATTGGACATGGTATAAAAGAATGTTCTGACGAGGAAGCAAGAAAGGAGGCTCTAAAGGGATCGCAGATGAAGTATGGCTCCTGGTTAAAGGCGGTCACAACGGAGAAGTTTAAGTCAAAGTTTCAGCAATCGGGAAATGGAAGCTCGTCTGATAGGGGAAGATCCTCAGGAACCTCTCACGATACGGGGGGAGAAGCTTCGATAAGCTTGAGGCAAGTTACTGTAACTACCCAGAAAACAAACCAGGTTTCAACAGCGGCGGCTAGACTCAGATTGATAGGGGAGATGGTTCAGGAAACCCTACCACCAGTGGGTGAAAGTGGCCTACAACAGAAGATATGTCAGTAGATGGACCAGGGGGAGGTATAGTTGGGCCTCAAAGCTATTCGGGCCTGGGAGGTGGTGAGGTGGATGTGGTCCAAGTAAAGGCTCAAGCAACCCAAGATACTACCAAACCCAGTGAGGTTATAACAAAGATCCAACATAAAGAAGGAATCCGTGAGAGTGAGGAAAAGCAAATGGCACAACCCATGGTTACAGAAACCCCCAAATCTTTTCCCTCCCCAAAAAAGAAACCAACCAAAAGATGGAAGAGACTGGCAAGAGAGGGTCATCAAGGATTAATGTTAGGCAGGGTTTCAAGTCCCCTCAATAAGCTGTTGGAGGTAAGTAAGATGAACAGGAAATCTCCCAAAAGATCGGTCACCTCCCCTTCTCAAACCATTAACAAAGCAGTGATCAAAAAAGGCAGAAGCCCGGGGAAACTCATATTATCTCCCCGGATTTCTCTAAGCAGTAAGAGTGAGGGAGAAGACAAAGTGAAGGGGGTAGAAGGAAGCATGTGTAAGAGGAAGGTGGTTTTCAGTTATTCGGAGGATGAAAAGAGGGATCTCAAGAAAGGGAAATTGACAATCTCAAAGCAAGAGAATTCTATATCGGTGGAGCCTGATGTTCAGGCCCGCCGAGAACAATGATAGGTGTTAGTTGGAACGTCCGAGGCCTGGGGAATCCTCGGGCGTTCGCGGCCTTGCGAAGGTTGCTAAAAACTCATTCCCCTAGTTTGGTGTTCCTTTCAGAAACAAAGATTGCGGGTGACAAGGCAAGAAGGATTAGTGAAGTGCTCGGTTACAGAAGTTGTCTTAATGTTGACAGTGTTGGGAACAGTGGGGGCCTTATGCTTCTGTGGAAGGATGAAATTTTTGTTTCTGTTCTATCCTTCTCGTTGGGTCACATTGATGCTCATGTGCGGATGGAAGACGGTTTTGTCTGGAGGTTCTCCGGTTTTTACGGGGAACCAAGTGCTAACAAGAGGGAAGCCTCCTGGGATCTCCTCCGGCGGTTGAAAGATGTTGATAACCTCCCTTGGGTTTGCGGAGGAGACTTCAATGAGCTTTTGAGCATGAGTGAAAAAATGGGGGGTTCTATTAAAAACTTTTCTGGTATGCTGAAGTTTCGCCAGGCGGTAGACGACTGCAGCCTCTATGACTTGGGTTTTTCTGGTCCGAAGCTAACCTGGAACAATAAAATAGAGGGAACTGGAAACATTCAAGAGAGGCTGGATAGGTTTTTGGCTAATAATGGGTGGAGGGAGAAGTTCTGGAATGCCAAAGTTGGTCATCTGGGCTTCCACTCGTCGGATCACCGACCCATTCTTCTCAACTGCGATCCAGTTGATCCTTTCAAGAATTCTAGTACCAGAATGTTTAGGTTCGAACCTTTTTGGCTAAAGGAGGATGATTTTGGGAATGTGGTGTCAGATGCTTGGGCTCATAAAGGTGTTAGTGGGCTGGAAAAGAACTTGAAGGAGAAATTCTCCTGGTGCGCTTCGAAACTGAGTCAGTGGAGTAAAGGAAGGTTCAAGGATTTTCAGAAACAGGTTGAAGGGAAGAACAGGGAGATTGAGAAGCTGTATAGCAGATGTGGGAAACCGGGGGTTATGAACTCTATTAGACAGTTGGAACAGGAAGTGGAAGGGCTGCTGGACAGGGAGGAGATTTTTTGGAAGCAAAGGTCAAGGACAGAGTGGCTGCATTCTGGAGACCGAAATTCCAAGTTTTTCCACGCTCGAGCGACAGCAAGGAAAAGGAAGAATTTCATCTCTAGCCTCCTCGATAAGAATGGAATCTCTCAGACGTCTAAAGATGGGATTGCGAGTGTAGTAAGTGAATTCTTCCAATCTCTGTTCAATTCCTCTTCCCCGTCTGAAGAAGACCTCAACAGAGCTTCAGGGGCTATTAAGACCAGGTTAACAGGGGATATGAGAGATTCTCTTCTGACCAGTTTCACTGCAGAGGACATCAGGGAGGCTATTTTTGAATTAAATCCCACAATGGCCCCTGGACCAGACGGGTTCCATGCCATTTTTTTCCAAAAAACATGGGGTCTGATAAAGGGTGATGTTACAGAGATTTGTCTCCGTGTCCTCAATGGAGCTGCTTCAATCGGTGATTTCAATGATACAAACGTGGTTCTTATACCAAAGACAAAAAACCCTGTAGAATTGAAGGACTTTCGCCCGATATCGCTGTGCAGTGTTGTTTACAAGGTGATCACAAAAGCAATGGCTTCTAGATTAAAAGGGATTCTCCCTCATATCATTTCCCCTGCTCAGTCAGCGTTTGTCCCGGACCGTCAAATTTTTGACAATATTCTGGTGGGATTTGAATCTCTTCACTCGCTGAGTCACAAGAATTCGAAGAAGAGGGGTTATATGGCGCTGAAATTGGACATGAGTAAGGCATATGACAGGGTGGAATGGAGTTTCCTGAGGACGGTTATGAAGAGGATGAACTTCCCTGACAATTGGATTAATCTGGTGACTGAGTGTATCTCCACTTCTAAGCTGAATTTCTTAATCAATGGGCAGGTTGTGTGTTCTGTGAAGCCTTCGAGAGGGTTGAGACAGGGGTGCCCTCTCTCCCCCTATCTCTTTTTGCTGTGTGCGGAGGCTTTCTCCAGTCTGATAACGAAAGCGGAGCGAAATGGTCGCATTTTGGGCTTTAGGTGCTGTAGAGACAGCCCTCTCATTAGTCATCTGTTCTTTGCCGATGACAGTATCCTGTTCTGCAAAGCCTCTCCAGCGAGCTGCTCCCGGATTCGAGAGATTCTGGATACCTATGAGAAGGGTTCAGGGCAGCAAATAAATCTAAACAAATCTAAAATCACTTTTAGTCCTAAAGTGTTAGCAGGGATTCGAGAGGATATTCAGTCAAAGCTGGAGATTGAGGATGGGAATGCTCAGGATAGTTATCTCGGCCTCCCCTCCATGATCGGAAGGAATAAGCGGCAGCTTTTTAATGCAATTAAAGATCGGCTGTGGAAGAAGATGAGAGGCTGGAATGGCCATTCTTTCTCCTTTGGTGGGAAGGAAATCCTGATCAAGGCTGTCGCCCAAGCGGTTCCCTCCTATGCCATGAGTATGTTCAAAATTCCGAGTGGCATTTGCAAGGAGCTTAGCTCGATGTGTTCAAAATTCTGGTGGGGCGCAAGTGGTGGGAAGAGGAAGATTAGCTGGATAAGCTGGAAGCAAATGTGCAGGTTGAAGAGTGAAGGGGGGCTGGGTTTCAAGGACTTAGCTCTGTTTAATCAGGCGCTCCTAACTAAGCAAGGCTGGCGCATTTTGTCTGCCCCTGATACTTTGGCAGCAAGGGTCCTTCATGCTAAATATTTTAAGGGGTCTGACTTCCTCTCAGCTCTGGTGAAACCAGGTTGCTCCCACCTTTGGAGGAGCCTGCTATGGGGTAGAGAACTCCTTGAAAAAGGGTTGAGATGGTCGGTCGGGGATGGCAGCCACCTTTTGGCCTTCAAAGACAAATGGGTGCCTAGGCCAAGTTCATTCCGAACAATTACATTTGATCCTGGCACAAACGCCCTTGTTTCAGATTATATAGATAGGGGCAATAGAAGTTGGAATTTGGAAAAGCTCTCGCGTGAATTGAATCCAGCTGATGTGGAAGCCATTCTCACAATCCCACTGAGTTGGAATGGCGGGGAAGACAAAATCAGGTGGCACTATGACAAGTCAGGAGAGTACACGGTGAGTAGTGGCTATGATCTCGGGCATCAGTTGAATTCCCAGGTGTCTTCTTCTAACTCTTCTGGTGTGAGTAAATGGTGGAATTTACTTTGGAAACAGAATATCCCCCCCAAAATCAGGGTGTTTATTTGGCGAGCTTGTAGGGAAGCTATACCTACCCTTGACAATCTCTGGAAGAGGAAAGTAGGAAAGTCTCAAGTTTGCAGCAGATGTGGCCTTCAGAGGGAATCAACCAGTCATGCTCTTTTCAGTTGCAAAGCTGTGAAGAAGGTCTGGGGAAATACGCCGTTTGGCTCGTTTCTCACAAAGATGAGGCACCTTCCTGTGGTTGATGTTTTCTCTGCTCTCGCCTCTAAATTCCCAGGTAAGCTTGATTTGTTTTGTATGATCTCCTGGGCAATTTGGGATAACCGTAACTCCTTAGTGAATTGTGGGAAGGAAAGAGAGCCAGACATGGTGGTTTCCAGAGCAACAGAACTGCTGTCAGAGTTCCAAAATTCAAGGATGGCCATTTCTCATCCCACTCCTATCCCGCCATGTAACCCTGCCATGGATTGGATAGCTCCCCCTCCAGGAAGGCTGAAACTGAACACAGATGCTATCTCTCGTAAGTCCTCTAGAAGTTTGGGAATTGGTGTGGCTATTAGAGACGAGAAAGGGAAAGTGTTAGTGGCTTGGTCCTCCCAAATGAGGGGTACTTTCCCAATTGTTATTGGCCAGCTGATAGCCCTTCGTGAAGGTCTGAGATTAGCCAAGCTTTACCACCTTCCTGTTTTATATATGGAGTCCTCCTCCCCATTAGTGGGGATTTCCCTGAAATGTAATGGGTTTTCTCGTGGGGATGATTCTGTTATTGTAAAAGATATCAAGGCTCTAATGTTAGATGTTGGTCCGTGTAAGTGTCAGGCCTCCTCCAAAAAGGGGAACGACCTAGCATTTAGACTTGCATTGCTTGCCTTCTCCTCTGTGCAGGAGCATTTCTGGCTGGATACCAGCCTTTCTTTGTAACCTTTGGTTGTGTGTTGTTCGGTTACTCTTTATCAAAAAAAAAAAAAAAAAAAAAAAAAAAAAAAAAAAAAACTGTTAGTACAGTCACCATCTGAATTATTAATTACAATTTGGAGCTATCGATTAAAAAAAATTGATTACATGTATAGTTTTTAGTCCATGTAATTATGCACTGTTTGTCTGTTCTGTTTAATATTTTTCTTAATTTATTTTTCTATTCTTTTGATACCGAGGAAAAAGCAACAAGTGTTGATTACTTTTCATTAATTTGACACCCAAAAAAAATAAAAATAAATAAATAAATAAAAAAGCTCAACCACATATATACGAGAAAATCTTATGTCCAACAGAAGTGTAGCACTATTTTAAATTTTTATGTTTTCAATAAAAATACTATATTTATATTGGATGGTCTCACAATTTCCCACATAAGCTTTTCTCTATATATACTTACTTTTTTATCCTCATTGATCTTGTTGAATCGGCATCAAAAGTATATTGATTTTTCAGGTCTGGTTACTATACCCACGTGGGAATAGTAGCACAAAATTGAGAACCACTTTTTTATTAATTTTAACTTAAATGGTTCCCAAATTAAACCTTAAATAGTTCTCAGATTTTGGTACTACCATACCCATATGAATATAACAGTCAAGCTCTTATTTTTCCCATTTAAAAAGTGATCAAGAGTATACACCTTCTCTTATTTTTTTAGTTGGAGAATAAGAGGAAGGCAATTGTTATTCTTAACTTGAAGATTAAGATGCTTCTCTAGCTAGTTACTTTTCAAATTAGGTCAAGAGTGCCAAAGTCAAATAAGCATTTTTAATGGTGCATGTCATTTAATTGTAAAAAGCAACAAAAATCCTACCCACCAGAAATGGATGGAAACCGTTGCACATGCTCCACAATTTTGACCTAAATTGAAATTAATTTTTAACATCATTGCATTTTCCCAATTTGGGTGGATACAGTATTACTGGATTGATTTAGTGCGAGGGAAATGTTAAAATTAAAGAAACCTATTAAGAGTGAATCCTTAGCTTTTATCATAGTATATAAGAAGTTAGTGAAAAGCTTTGGGATGAAAGTAGTGCACACTATTCACACACGAACACACCACATGACATGTGATTAAATTTTCAATTGAATGTATAACTAATCTAACATCACATGACATGTTTTGAATATGCGGGCACACATGCGCTCCTCATTTCCAAATCTTTCTCGAAAGATTATGCGGTATAAAGAGATGCTTTCCTAAATCAATAAATCAAACCACATTATTAGAACAATAATTAAACAGAAGAACAACATCAAACCATTATGTGGGACCTGCACAATCCCACTGTTCGAAGGCTTCTATGAACACAAATCAACACTCATGGGTCTCCGAATTATGGCCTAATTTCAGTATCATCACATTTTCATATCGCTATTCATTCTGACCATTAACACATGACAAGATTCAAGCATTCCACTCACCCACTTTAGTATTCATGGAAATGATTTTGATATCACCCAAAACGTTTTAAAATGGTCAGCGGATTTTTTCTATGTGGGTTTTTAAAATTGTCTCAAGGGTACAGTGTCACACAAATCATGAATTAAACTCCAACCAGAAAGGAATTTAATTCCCCCGTCCATCTAAGGAATCAAGTTCTCTTTCCAATGGAATTTGAGTCCCGTCAATTTTCATTCCCGATTAATAAACACACCAAAAAATTGGAAAAAGTGTCACTTGAAGCATTAAAGCACATCTTTAAAAAATGTTGAAATCAAGACACCTTTATAAACATGATAATCCTTATACACTATGATGGTAAATAGAGTGCATTTTATTACCTCTTAAATAAATCACATCCACTCCTTGTTATAATACAACAAAGAAATAAAAATAATTGGACAACCAAATGATAAGATTACCTTATCAACACCATCCTAGTTTTCAATCATCAATGTTCTTCATGTATTCTTTCGAAAGTTTAGTTTCCATTATCAGCTGCTGCTCTCGGAGGAGAGAATACCCTGACTCGAATAAAGCCTCCACAGTTTGCTGCGAAATAGGGAAGTTGACTTTAGAAATTGTGAGGATTCAACAAAATTAAGTTAAATTCTCAACCCTGCTCACTTAGATCTTCAATGTCTATACAAACAGAAGATGTCATACATATATAACACACAAGAAGGTAACATGCAAAATATTTTTATAGTAGAATTCTACAAGAATAGAAGCTGTGAAGCTGGAGACATTAAATTCTTAATTTCAATAGCAAATATAAACCTCCGGAGGGGTGAAAACAGGAAGTTTTTCATCCTTTTTTTGCTTGAGAAGTTTGCGCCCAAGATTTTCAACACCTCCAATATCATCTATCCACTGTCATAATAAAGAAATTAGTCAAAAAAATGTCGATAAAATGATTTATAAAACCTACACAAGAAAAATGTTTGTGTCCAGATAGAATGATCGAGAAATCATCTACAGCCTCAATGTCCTTTATTAATTTTCACAATTACATTATTCTTCTATATTAGTTCATAAAGAACCATATTATTTCCAAGGACTGCACAGATATGAACTTCTTCAGATAGCTCTACAATGACTTTCCGAATAAGATGAAATATTTGTAAACATTAGTTATAAAATATCTATAACATTAATCAAGATATTAATTTGCATTTTCTCTATGCAAGTGTCAATGCTTAGATTTGATATTTATACAAGGTTTCACAGTATTCATCAGCATTCAGTCTAAATAAATTAACATGGCAGTGGAATATTAAAATATTGTAAGGGAGTTCTAGTACCCTTAACACCCTGATTGATTGATTTATATAAAGCATTGGCCATACGCCTGAAAAAGCCTCCTATAATTTTATTTTTTTTTCTCCTTTTTTTCTCATACTTCGTTTTTCTAACTTAATCTTCAATTTTACTCAACATATTACAAGCTATAACACTTTCACAAACTTTTGTGTTGCAAAATCCGCTCACAACTCAAATGAAGAAGTGTTTCAAAAAAAAAAAAAAAAAAAAAAAAAAAAAAAAAAAAAAAACTCAAATGAAGTAACAGAACATACCTTAGAAATTGATCTGTCATATGTTCGGGACCTAAGAGCTCCATAAAAATCCAAGGCTGCCCAAGCAAGAAAAAAGAAAAATGATATCTCGATGTCTTAAGAAACTATCATATGGATTCACCAAATTCTCAAAACTGATCCACAACTCTGATGAAAATAGTGAGATTATATATTCTAATTCCTATGACATAGAAATGCTTTTCTAAAACTAATCATTATACATCCAAATTATTGTTACTTTTATCTGATGCAATTAATGTCATACAGTAATCGTGAAAGACATGAAAAAGAGATACCTTGATTAGGAAAAGTATTCACGATGCTTATGACTTCATTCCTAGATATTCCATCTTTCTCATAAGTTCTATGGACAATATTCACAATGTCTTCAAGATTAGGCTGCCTGTTTCAGAAACAAGATTTCAGAAAAAGTTAACATGGCTACACCTTTTAATCAAGTGACAACTGACAAGGAAAAAATCACAAAATCACAACAATGAAAAGACATAAACCAACTTATATATTATGGGCATAAATTTGATAAGAAGCAACCAACCTCAACCTCGCAGTTTTTTTGCCAGGCAATGCTAAATTATATCTCAAGAAGCTACTCCAGGAATTATTTCATGTAGTATTGCCAAATTATGAACATATATAGTGAGGATAACGAGGGTAAATTAGATAAGTCCCTAAACCAAGTTCTCTATTCCTAGAATTGTAAATTTTATATATATATTGGTTCTCTCCTAAGGGATCTTTTATCTTAACATTCGTAAGGACCTTAATGAAATCCAAGCTTTTTTAAACAATTTTGATGTAAATAGTTCGTTGTTGTGTGGATGATAAGTTCAATGAATCTACTTCTGAACAAAATTTGGAATTTTTCGAGCTCTAAAACTATTTTTTCCTAATTTTATATAGAAAACAACAATATATAAAACCAAAAAGAGATTATATGACCTTGTCCATATTACAATGATAGTCAGGTATATCTGCACAGTAGATCTTCAGCAATTATCTTGTCCTTACATGAGTTTGGGATAATGGTAGTAAAAAACTACACTTACTTTAAAAGAACTATAGATGACTGTCAATTAGATACTTCTCAATTGCCTGAAACCCAACATCAAATGCAGTAAATTTCCTTTATGGGTGACTTATACATGTCTGTTTCTTTCTGCTTTTCAACAAACATACTTGCTAAGAGGCAAAGAGTTAACCAAGGTAGAGAGAAACTTTCTGATGAATTGAATTTAGACTTGGGTTTTTCATTTTGTTGCAACATTCTTTTTCTAAGAATGGTGAATTAGTGCAACATGTGCACAGTGATCCAGACTAAAAATCAACAATGTTGAGATTCTTCACATATTTGGCTGATCCCACAGTTAAGCCCAAAGTAAAATAGCATCATATACAACACCAGCAAATCTAAATCTCCATATAGGAATGAACACAGACATAACACAACAATTTGATCTTTAAGAAGAGAAGCAGAATGAAAGCACGGAAATTCATGCCAATAGACAGGTAAATGTTTTATATTTTAGTACATTACATTCCAACATGGGAGAACATTAAATATAACAACTATGATCTGAGATTAAAACCTTCTCCGTTTGGCGTTTTTGTATCTCTCCATTTTCATTTCTGTTCTCTCTCATTAGCAACAAGTTTTGGGTGCATATTGATATTACATGTGTGCATGTGTATTTCAATGCCATGTTTGACATGGAAACTGCATTTTCCCCAAGATGATAAAAGAAAATTCACATACAAAGTGATTTCAGCCATTACAGCTTGGTCCACAACTTTTCATTAATACTGTTACCTAATATAAATCATAAAACTAAATGAAAGCAATGAAATATGAACAAAATAAGCAGCCTTAATCAAACAGAAAATTCAGCTTGGCAACTTGGAATAAATAATTACATACCAGAAAAACTTCTCCATCCTTCCATCACGAATCAAGGGAGCATAAATTGTTGACAAATCATTCCCAGTACAAATAATCGGAATTCTATTTGTAATATCTGATTCTCGCCAATCTTGTCCAATACTAACTCTGGTAGGATTATCTGACAAATTCATAAGAGTCCCAACAACAATTTGATTGTTGACTGTCATTTGAGTATTTCCTGGAAAAGAAATAAATAAATATTATGAATATATTGCAATAAAGAATCAGCAAAGGAAAAAGCCTATAACACCGTTTTCCTAGGTCCAAGATGGGGATATGCAAAAGATACAAAAGAATTAATATCAATTTTTAAAGAGATGATGCCTGAAAATTCTGATAGTATCTTCTTGTTATAATTAACTGCTGCTTACCAAATCTACCAAGGCCAGCATCGATATCATTGATCATAAGACAACTCATCTTGCCCTGCATTAAAGGAAGTAATGTGAAAAATTGCAGAACAAGAAATTCATGGCTCAACAACAATATGAAAGTGATCTATCCCCAAAACCAGCTTTAGAAAACATACACTTTGTGAATCAATTTATAGGTAGCTCCTAATTTTAGTAGTCATGTATTTCTCTTTGGCATGAATAAGCAAGCCATTGCACATATGTCATCTTAAGCAAGGAAGCAAACTGAGGCTCTTCCATCTTTGCTAAACCCTTAATGAAACTCTTCTGCTTAGAAGAGGTTGTTGGTAATACAGATATGAACGGAACCTATGAGTTGAACTTAAAGTAGCCAAATAGATTGAAAATATACAAACACTAGATAGTGAACCTGGATATGGTTTACTAGTTGGACATAAGTCAGAGCCAGCTCCCTTGCTATATCTTTCTCAATTATTATTTCCTGTTCTGTTCCTTCATCTTTTCCTAGATGTTAATAGCCTATTGTCATATAATCCACAATATTAAAAATAGAATTCTTAGGTCAATGGAGACTCTAAATGAAAAAGTTAGTTATTTAAATGGAGGCCAATGCATTGATCACAAAAGATATAATGATGATGAATGATGGTAATAGTGAGAAAACACATTGTATTAATAATACATCACATTGAACAACACTATATAACTTCATAGCCCTAGACATACATATACCAACAGTGAGAATGGAAAAGCTTCTAACTTGGTTCTGGACCACTTGTGACGCCGTTCTATAGCGTTCCCTTATCAACTTTCCTGGTTCTCCTGTAAGGGAAAACAATGATTTACATACTAAGGAAGCACATATATAACAAAAGCAAACCTAATCTTCTATTAATGAACTACTTTAATTGCAAGAAAGAAAAATGAACATGACATGCTATTTTGTTAAAATAAGAATATAAAAAGAAAACAAATACTGTTATCTTATTAAAAGGTAACGATACAATACAACCTTCGAAATACCAACTCTTCTAAGAAAGATGAAACTAAGAAGTTAAATTATTCTCTCTCTTTATGCCCCCATTTCCAAAAGCATGCTTGTAATTGTAAATTAATACTGATATCAAAGAAACAGGAAAAGAAAAGGGCAGAAAACAAAAAGGAAAGATGGAAACTAGGAAAACATCTTACCAGCTCTTTCCGATTCTAGTTCCCCAGCAGACATAATCACAGGTTCAATTCCCATGGCCTGGAAAATTAATTCAGTCTGAAATGATTTTCCTTGCCCTTTCCCTCCCCAAATACCTACAGGCATGATGCTAATGTTTCATAATATATTTATTTAATCAGTATAAATAATAAGATGTTTATAGGCCAGAACACTTATGTACATAGACAAATCATGAAGAGTTGGAGCTACGTCTGTCAGGAACAGATTAAAAACATGTATAACTTACAGGACTTTCACTATCCATGAAAATTTACTAAGCAATATAAGAATATTGAAGTTATAGCATCAGAAGACACCAAGAATAATAAGGATATTATGACAGGTCATTGTATTTTAAGGGAAAAAAAAAAAAAAAAAAAAACATTATGGGTGAAAGGTACTTCAAACCTAAGCATCCATAAAAACATTCTAAGAACCTTCTTTTGTTAACAAAAATGCTTAAAATATCCCAAGATAAATGTTTTGGATATGTAATGTACCTAATATCAGGGGAACTTTAATATTGAGAAGGTGAGCAATGTAGTTCTTCACAATGTGACATACTGCATCAACCACAGACGTGTACAGAAAAGGTTAGGAGAGTGTATAAGTGCAATTCAGTAACAAATACCAACAGTTCATCCAAACATATAAACACAACACAAAAACTTGAGCCAGACAAATTAAATCCAGAGACACCAGCACATGCAGACAGCATCTTGTTCAGAGAACAAATTATGATTGAGCACATTTAGCCATATTTTACATAAAAGATTTAGTTAGCTTATCTTGTACCAAATTCCATTTTCTGTCCACAAAAGTTAGCTTGTTGCAAAATCACCTCAGTTAGCAAGTTCTTAATATCTTATGGTTTGACTTTTCACAGGTATTTTTTATTCTGTCTTTATGCAAAATGAAATAATGCTTCAACCGGTTTGTGAGTTTATCATTTTCAAAAAGTAAGAAATTACTATAATTTTGTTGCTAATCAAAAATGGCAAAAAAAAAATAAGTAATGGGCATCAACAATGTATGCTCTCGAATTTGGACAAAAAAACACATGCCAAAATGCTCAGGTAAATTGGTAAATAAAAACTAATATGGGCAGTAGCAGCCATTTATACTGATTAAAAGAAAAAAAAATGGCTGACAAATTAAACATTTAAATACATATCTTTAAGTAATTTAATCACAAAGGTAGTGGTCCTGAAAGATTTTGGTCAGCATATAATAAGACTACGATGCCATGTGATGAAACTAATGATAAAAGGTTCTGACTCAGTGATCCCTAGAGCTCCTGTTCAAACTGACTAGAATCTCCCCTTCAAGACAAATCAGCCCTACTACTATAATTTCAACCTCCAAGCCATAATTTTATCATTGTTGAGTGATTATCAAAGCCAATATACATCAATCCCATCACTTTTTTTCTTAAGCAAAACAGAACTAAATCAAAGATAGCAATGCTTATGTGCATCACATTATTTGACATTATATCATATAATTCAAAGCATAACTACTTTGTATAATACCCAAACAACACATGACAGATGTCATTTTACCCTAAAATTAAAAAATATAGGCTGAGGCAATTGATATAACCTGTAACAAATACAGAAGAAACAGTAGGAAGGATGGTAAGAACAATGCAGCGTTTCCTACCAACGTCTCTTACTGATTAAACAAAATTCATCACAGTTTCTTCACTTTTGTTCAGTTTCATAGAACTTACCAACTTTATCCTGTCAAAAAGAAAAGAAACAAAATGGAAAGATAATGATGTTGAGAAGGGAGTTCAAATACAAAAACAAAGAGAAAGGAAAATAAAGAATAATTGGAATCGCAAACTATGATCTAGATACAAGAATAAACTCAATCGATTTTGCTAAGTATAGGAAAAAATTGAAAATAACAATGATGGCTGAATTTTAAACAATGGAACTCCAAAGCACAGATGCAATAGCATCAATAACCTTATTTTGATCCGAAAAAAATACAGTACATAGGAAAGAGATACCTTAGGTGACAAAAATTCACAAGTCAATTAAGAAACAATAATCAAGATGTCAGTTGTAACTACTCAAAGCAAATTTGTCAAAGAACCCAAATAACTAACAAGTTTACCAAGATTGAGCAAAGGTTAACTGTAAAAGTTCATATTTTATTTTTATATAGGAGAGAGATACCTTAGGTGACAAAAATTTACAAGTCATTTAAGAAACAATAATCAAGATTTCAGTTGTAACTACTTAAAGCAAATTTGACAAAGAACCGAAATAACTAACCAGTTTATAGGAAAGAGATACCTTAGGTGACAAAAATTCACAAGTCATTTAAGAAACAATTATCAAGGTGTCAGTTGTAACTGCTCAAAGAAAATTTGTCAAAGAACTCAAATAACTAACAAGTTTACCTAGATAGAGCAAAGGTTAAGTGTAAAGGTTCATATTTTATTCTTGTCTTCCTCATCTATCTAAATTTTCCAATTCACCTTTTCATATTAAACTTAATAAATATAGTGGCACCTTAAAGTCTATTCAATAATTCCCTTCTATTAGGGATGTAATATCTGATCAATCTTAGCACTTGATGAAGCTGTCTGTAATTTAATA
This sequence comes from Acer campestre, assembly GCA_954870605.1. Lineage (NCBI taxonomy): Eukaryota > Viridiplantae > Streptophyta > Magnoliopsida > Sapindales > Sapindaceae > Acer > Acer campestre. The sequence goes on from OX940799.1 coordinate 40,517,892, forward strand.
CCAATCTTGGTGTACTTTCTAATCAGCAGTATTTCCTATAAGTAATTAGTAACTCTGTCCAAATTACTTATATACTGGATTTTATATTATTTTTATTGTTTTGAATTGAAAAGGATATATTGTTATATCACCAGAAGAAGACAAATGAGAAGTGAAGGCAGAGTCATTTTATTTACAATACAGGTAAATTATAAATCACCAGTCAGTGAAGCTACTACTTAAATTTACCATGAATAGCGGGGCGATGTAGTAATCTCCTTGAAGATACTCAAAAGACCTCGTTACCTTCTGACGGTAATCAAACACAATATCCGCTGCCATTAAACAAATAAAAATAAAAATAAAAAGTCAGAAATTTACATTTGAAGTAAATAATTTAGATGCATTTAGGAGTGCTTTTGTAACATGTGAATCCAAAATAAGAGCTTTAATGAAAACATTATTCCAAAATGACTCCTAACAAAGGATCAGTGTAATTGAGCGGCCTAAAATGCTACATAAATGAACGTTAATCACTAATCAGAAGTATTTTATATTTAGTTATTTATTTATTTCTAACAAAAAGTACAAGCGCTTTTGTCAAAAGCACATTCAACAATATCAAAATCACTTGCAAACAGAAAACAGAAAACACACAGCAAGCTCTAAATAATAAGGAATCAAAGAGGAGAAATTACTTACAGTCTCTGCCGAGAAAATTGCCGGCAAAGAGGTCGTCGATGATGCCGGACCTGGCACCGACGGCGATATTCATGTTGTCAGCCTCTTTTCCAAGCCTGTAGAGATAATCATTTCCCTCGGAATCCTTGGTCTCCCACGACGACTGCTTCGACAATCTCTTGGAGTCGTCGCTGTTACTGTCAGTGGAAGAAGATTTGGAGCAGGAAACAGAGAGCGAAGGAGATTTAGTGGTTCTGTTGACAGATTTTGAAGGAAAATTAGTAGAGAGAGTGGAAAAAAAAGAGAATCGAGTGGTATCTAAGGCCACCATTGGAGTCTTCTTCGATTGTTTTGTTTTACCGCCACAAACGTGTCGTGAATTGTGATGCTCAACTCAATGAATGTGGATACTGTTTTGCAAGTCAAAATTGTTAAAATTGACCACATTATTTATATAAAATTTGTTTTTAACAACATACCAAGTTTTACCTATTAATAGTCCCATTATAAAATTTTAATTCATTTCATAACCATAAATTACGAAAATATCCCTTGTGAGCTGTGACTCTAGGCGCGTGCACTACCGCTGTCTCTTGGGCATGGCAACTCCGTCTCCGACGAAAGTGAGAGGTGTGAGAGATGATGGGAGAAAGAGAGTTTTGGAAGGATTTTTATATAAGGATATTTATGTAATTTTATAAAAAAAATATGACTATTAACCTTTAAACTTATATATGGTCAAAAAATAAAGTCCGATGTTTTGAAGGACTATTTTTTTTGTTTTTTTTTTTTTGTTTTCTGTCGTTACCGAATAACTTCTTATTTTCTTTCTTAATTTCGAGAACTTTGTGAATTTTTCATTTTTGGCTAAATTGGTTTCACTTATTTCACACATGCCAAATAAATTTATGATTTTTCAAATTGATACCTCCTACAATCAAGCCTAACATTTTATCTTTCAGGGAAATTTCATAAATAACGATATTAATTTTTAAATAATCATTTATAACAAATTTAAACATGATCTTACCAAAATACCATTCATAAAAGTTTTCTCTATATGTTGAACTTAGATCAAGGAAAGCTAAATCTAGATCACAAAAAGTTGAACCTAGATAACGGAAAAATCGACAATCGTGAATTTCATCAAGAAAATCGACTATTCACATTTAAAATCACAAATATAATACAAATGTAATCAAAACCCATAATATATAACATATTATAAAGACTATAAACACATTTTAGTGAAAGATTTATACATATAAACTTCAAATCACGAAATCAAAAGTGTTGTTGGGTCACTAATGGGGCAAACATCGTTAAGTTGGAGATTAATTTGGTACTTACGAAAAACATGGAGAAACTTAGGATATAAGGGTCTAATACAACCCAAAATATAATAGAGACTCCATTACAAAATGACTTAATACAGTGCAAAACATGTCAAATATATTCGGATTCTTCAACTGATAATAAGTATTAAAGAAAACAGAAGATAGGTTACATAACTTCATTTGACAAATGCTTTCTTCTGATTCTGAGGGAGAGATATAATATATAATTGTTCTACTACTCTAGTCTCTAGTGCAACCTCCATGAGTATCAGTCCACTCTGATCCACATCCATAGCAAAACTGATATGAGCACCTGCAACACAAATCGATATTCATCCTGTGAGTAATGTTGTATCGTCCAAAATTACGTTCGAATGATAAGGCAACCTGATTTGTAACGATGTTTTATATTGTCAGTCACGAATCAGTTTACCCGTGATTTGAGCAATATTTGAGCAATGTAACATAATTTTTCAAAGAAATGTTAACATTTTAAGTGCTTTCTATAAAAACACATAGAAAAATGCCTTCTTCTTTTTTTCTCAAAAGTCCTTCTAATTACTCCTAACATTAAACAAATCTATCGTAAAAAACACTCTTTCTAAAAGCACTTCCACAAAGTCCCACCATTGGGAGTTTTCTCCCGGTTTATGGAAGTAGCCCTCTCTCCGATCATGAGAGTTGTAATCCAGATGTAAACTCTTCCTAATAGTAGGAGTAGTATTACAAGCTCTGCTTGTAAAGTCTAGTTGTATTTAAAAATAAATAAATAAATAAAATAAAGCACTTTCACATGGAAAACTAACCTGCAAGTAATATGTGGGCAGCCTTGAGTCCTCTCAACATAGAATTTGCAATGAGGACATCTACCCCATTTATTATCCTTAGCAAGCTCCACCACCATCAAATCTTCTCTCCCTCTTTCATCTTCATTAAGCCTCTGGAACTCCTCACACTCCACACCAGAATGCCACGGCACGCAACATTGAGCACAAAACAGCCTGTGACACACAGGACACTCTGCCTCCACCACAATCGCTTCTTCTTCACAATCATTCAACAACAAGGCTGAACAGTCCTTGTATGGACAATAAAACCTCTCCGACTCATCGATCAGCTCTTCGCAAAGCGCTTCCTCCCAAAGCTCAATCACTTCCTTTGGAATCACTTCCCTACAAGCATCAATTTCAAGTACAGATTTGCAATTCACACCGGGACAAGTGATCATGACTTTCGCACTGTCGTGTATCTTTGTGGATACATGTTTGCTTATACACTCACAACAATAAGAGTGATTGCAACTCTCAGTAGTGAACATTTCATCAGATTGTTTTATTTCAACACAAATCTCACAGAGAGTAGTCTGAGAGCCAGAGGACTCACAGGAGGGTGAGGGTGTGATGATCGTGGTTGTTAATGGCTCAGGCTGGAGACTTGCTTGGATGGTATTGGTGGTGGTGGTGGTCATTTGAGTAGTAGTTGTGCTTATTTGAGAAGTGATTATTGAAGCCAAAAGTGCTTCCTGGAACTGCAACTCTTCGGCATACTTGGAATCTAATTCTTTTTGTTGATCATCAATTTTTTCTTCACAATCATCAAGAAGAGCAAAGAAGTAAACATCATCAATAATAAACTCAGAAATTATTTCTGTTTCTTTTTCCATGTAAAATCAAAAAGTCTGTGAATTCACTCTACAAAAAATAAGGTGGTGTTGATGTTGGTTAGATATATAAAAGAGCAAAAGAAGCATACATTAGAAGTAACTTCACTAGGAAGCAGTACACTTTTGGTGGGAGTGTGGGACGATCACTTATTTCAGCTTTTGACTTTTCAAATACTTGTGAGACTCTAGTGTGAAACCCTTTTTGCCACGTGTCTACCTCTCATCAATGACAAGGGCAATTGTTTTTAAAGAAATAAAAATAAAATAATCAAAACTTATCCCCTCAATCACCATGATGAAATTTTATAAATTTTGATTTGATGATAAGATTCTTCATTTTATAAATTAAAGGAAAACTTTTATCTATTAATTTATTTATTTTTACGTACTGTATATCTATTTAGATTAGGTATTTTTTTTTAGGTTTTTTATCATTGATAGGACTCGAATCATTGACTTTGGAGTCATTTACACCAGATAATCTACGTCATGGGGGCCATTGAATTTATTACCTAGGCACAACTTCAAACATTTGCAACTTGCAAGTGATTCACACCATAATTTGGGGAAATCACCAAATTTTCAAAACTTCTAATGAAAATTGTATACATTTTATTTTTCCAAAAAAATAAATAAATAAATAAATTTGTATACATTTTGTATCACAAAGCTGGTCCATAGAATCCTTTCTTTCTAGGAAAAACAATGTAAAGCTTGTTCAGTGTTTGGACCATTGGCTTTCCTTGCTAGTATTCCTTTTACATGTACTCCCCTTCTCTTTTTGTCGTTATGGCTGTAAAAAGCAGAGTCCGGGTCCCATCATAATCTTTTATTTAATTTTAATTTTTTTTTAGGAAAGTTGGGGTGGGTTGCGCATGGTTTTCCAAATAATAGTTCCAAAAAAATTAAATCGAAGGGTAAAATAGTATTTTGCTTTTAAATCTTATCAGAAATTAATATAAGGGGGACTTTGGGGAAAAACAAAATTAGAGTGGCATTTTGGGATATATACCAAACTACAAGGTCATTTTGATCATTTCCTTTGAAACGCAGATGACATGCGTCCGTAAATTTTTGAACACATTAGAAATTATTTACTAAAAAAAATCATTTTTTTATAAAATTATTTAAAATTATTTTATACTATATATTAATTTATAATTTAAAAAAATAGTTTAATACAATCCAATATGATATTGCACCAAACATAATATAGCATCAAGTGTGATGTAATGCACCACTCAAAACACATTTTCATAACTATTTTCACAACAAAAGGGAAAAAGTCTTTGTTTCCCTTCAAAAAAAATAAAAATAAATAAAAAGGGGAAAAAGTCTCACCAATCCTGTTTTTTCAGATGTTGAATTTAATATGATAATGAACTTATTAAATCCTATCCTCGTCTCAGTTTTTGCCACACCTTTTTTAAATTTGTGATTGATTGTTATACTGTAATAGTAAAAGACAAAATCTTAACCGTTCATCTATATTTATATCTATATGTACCCTCACAAGTCACAACCTCACAGGTTACTGTGGAAGAACTTTAATGTTAAATTCTTTATAATCCTCTACATTAGTAATATTGATTTTTTTTTAATAATAAATTGAAAAATTCTATTAAATAAGTAATAAATAATAATGACTTTTTTAGTATCATTTGAAGGTATAATTTTTGGGTTTTCAACACCAACTTTTCGGTTTCCAATATCATTAAACTGATATAATTCTTCATTATTAATTATTTCCATATAATCTGTATCAATGTGAAAGAAGTTTGACAGCAATTGAATATATTCGACGTTTGAAGCATATTTAATTTGAACTCCATTTACCAATAATTCATTTGCCTCTATCGAGTAAATGTTACGGTGCACAAAATTTTTATTTATCTGATTATTTCTTCTACTGCTTCGATTACGGTGACTTATATATATATATATATATTAATAAATGTATATAGTCAATTTAAAGTATTTAAATCTAATAACCAACATATAAGGAACTGATGTATTTTATATTTATTCGAACTAACAATATAAAAATTATATATATATATATAGATTTATGAGTTATGAGTGCCAATATCAAATTGCAAAACCCAACTTCGTGATTTGTAGAAATTCACTTTATTATAATCTCTCTATAATACAAATGGTAAAATGAATTATCAAAAACTATTCCTATCTTATTTAATCTAACGATTATCAAAACTAATCTTAAAAATCTAAAAACTAAATTTATCTCATTTTTTGTTGTTGAACAAATTGCAACTAACCTCCATGAAGTTTGCTCTTAGACAACTAAAAACAATTTTTCTATTTATTGACAATCGTCTCCCCTTCAATTAGTCGACATCATTTAACTCCAAGCATTGACCATATCAAATTTGTAAAATGACTTAATTACCCCTCAGTCAATTGTCAATGTCACCACCTACTTTTTTAATTTTCTCCTTCTTTCCAAACTTGGATCTGTGTGTTCTTCTTCCTTACCAATTTTCATTTCATACGTCTCTTTCTTTTCATTCTTTTGAGATTTAAAATATTTTAAGAGTAAATTTTGATTATTTTTTTTTTTTGTCATTATACATCTGAAAGTAACTAAATTTGTCTATAGAGACCAATAGACTTCAATCTGCAATTTACAACACAAATCATTCCTTCCCAATCCATTATCAACCAACTCAAACTCATTTAATATTTTATTTTGAAAAAAAATGAACTTTCTTTCTCCAAGTTTAGATGAAGTTATATATATATATATATATCAATATGGTTAGATATAGATTTGGGAGCATTGGACAAAAAAAGGAGAAAAAAAATTAAAACAAAACTTGAGAATAGAAGAATTTTGACAGGAAATTGAGGAGAAACTAATGTCAAGAATGGAAGAAAAGTGGAAATGAAAACAAAATGAAGTGTGAAATTGGTGATTGACTTGGCGTGAGAAATAGAAAAGAAGTTATTGATTCAAAGTTTTTATTTGGCTTTGAATTTTAAAATCTTTTCCACGTGTCATGATATAATTGAATAAAAAATTTGTAAACTATGTTTTATACCACGAGACACAATTTTATTGGTCCATCCCACAGCTGATGTTGGTGAGACGAACCCATGCAAGATTTTCTCCTGTATGTGGATAATTGAATGATTTTTTATTTTTTTTTAGTTAAAAATATCCTTCAAGTTTTGATAAATTTCAAATAAAGAAAATGAATTAAAAATTCCAATTGACCGTTTGGATTGCCTATAAAATTGCATTTGCTAGATTAATGGTCAAGAAATGCCTTTTTTATACTTTTTTATTATTTAAAAAATTATTATTTTATTATATGTAATTATTTCATTCATTAAATGTACACTATTGATGTAATATGTATAGCTCACTATTCATACTTATTTCTAAAAGTATCGAAATACCCTTAAACTAAGGGTCAATACTTAGAGTTAATAGATGTTGACTAACTGGATTGGAGGCGATTTTCAATAAATATAACAGTTGTTTCTAGTTGTCTAAGAGCAAACCTCTGGAGGTTAGTTGCAATTTACTCTTTTATATATATATATATTTTTTTTTTGACTTATTGTAATATCATTAAGAACGAGTGATGGAAAAGCTCCGGCCACAGTTCTAAATTAAGTGTTGTTAATTGATCAGGTGGATTCTCTTTTTCCCTCTTATTCCTCTTATTTCCTTTTAATCATTTGTAATGATGTGCAGTTAATTAATTGTAAGTATTTTTTTTCTTTTTCTTATTCTTAATTAATTGGCAGCAACCTAAAGAAATCTGGAGAAAATGAGACTAATGGCTTTTAATCTTGAAGGTGTTGTTCATCTATTTACGGGTAAATCTCTTTCTTTGCCTATGTTTCTAATTTTCAATTATATATATGTAACTCGAAATTTACTAAGGAATAGATTCTAATGTTGAACATAGGGTCCACATTAGAATCTATTCCTTACACAAATGTAGATTTGCTAGAGTTGTAGAACGAACTTGGACAAATGTAGCTGGCATCTCCGGTGTGAACAGGAAAGAGGAGAAGATTGCACTTGCGTCTGATTCAAGCTGGAACAACCCTTGATGTCCCTGCCTGCCATTGGAGAGAATTTCAGGTAACAAAAGTAGAGAAGAACAAGTAAAACGGTGATAAAGAGTAATAGGAGGTAAGATACAGGAAGGCTGCCTTAGTAAAGAATAGATTTTCAGTTTTGTATTTTACGGTTGTTGGCTTGGCTAGCTCAAAAGACACATAAAAATTAACACATCAAATGTACATATCAATGTTATTTTCCCCAGATTTTTGAATTTCATCAACATCAAGTTCACATAATTAAATGGTCTAATTGATAATTAAAAAACAGTACTATTAATTAAGATGCCAAGGAAGTGTAAAGGACAACACTTGAATATGAGAATGGAATGGATTGAAACAAGCATATATCAAATCTCAAAGTAACTATATATACCTTTTTGGAATTTTCAAAAGTTGTACCCTCTCATTATTTTGATATACGAGTAATAATAGTCATAGAGTATGTTTGGTATGGCTTTTCAAATAGAGTTTATAGAGCAGATCTTTTACTAATGAAGCTTTTATTGAGCAGAGCTTTCAATAAAAAAAAAAGCTTTTTGGTTGTTTAAATTACAAAAATGATGTTGATAATGGCCCTGTTTGGCTAAGCTTTTAGAGAGCTTAAAAGCTTTTTTGGAGCTCAAAAGCAACTTCTAAGGCTGTTTGGATGATTTGTAATACGAGCTTTTGAGGTTTGGAAGCTCTTTTTTGAGAAGCCAAGCCCACATGGCTTTTGGTAGAAGAGCTTCCTGAAAAACACGCGAAGCTCATTTGGGTTTAATGAATTTTTGATATTACCAGTATTACCCTTCTAACTATAAATAACAAATTAAAATTGGTCAATTGTATCCTTTTATAATTTTCACCCATCTTTCTACTTCTTAGTCGTTCTCCTTCTCATAAAATATGAACCCTAACTTTTTGGATTTGATTTGGGTTTTTGAATTCCACGAAGTCATGGCTATGTGATTCGGAATTAGCTTATCAAGTATATTAATCTTGTTTGGTGGTGCCGTGCAGGTATCCATCCAGAAGAAATTTTTGCAAAGGTGAAGAAATATGGGCTCCCTATGTTGCTCACTCAAGATGAGGGGGTTAAATCCTTTATTGCCAATCTTACAGCTCAACTCACAGGTTCATTTCTTGCTCTTTTGTTGATTTTTGGTTGCTGAGAAAATGTTTTTGATATTAATAGATTATATTCTGGATTTGATAGAATTGAAAACGTATTGTTCTTGGTAATCTGTTGCATTTTCTTTCCTTAGGTTTTGTCAAAATTCTAAATCATTTGAAAGACAAAGAACATAAGTTCTTGGATTGTTCTTGACAAATTTTAGGTCTAGAAATCTGTGATTGATGTAAAGTATTCTGATGACCGAATATTTTTGATCTCACATTCTTGTGATTTGTGAAGAATGGCTGGAATTCGAGAAGCTACGGAGGGTTGTATTGGTAATAACGAGCAAGGCCACCGGCGAAGTTCTAGAGAGATGGAACTTTAGCATTGAGACAAACAGTAAGGTTGTCGAAAAGGGGTAAGTTTGATTGATTAATTCTCTTTGATTTCAACTAAGTAGGCTTGCCCAAAGGTACTTATTCTCCTGTTTTGTATGCTTACATGAGAATCTTATTTCTTTGTTTTTGTATGTGATACCATTTAAGTGTCTCAAGGGAAAAGAGTGACAAAGAAATAATGAGAGAGATTCAAGCAATTATGAGACAGATTGCCTCAAGCATTACTTATTTGCCTTGCCTTGATGATTCCTGTAAGCTTCTCAATCCTGTTGTCATTTTGCAGAAGTTGTTGTTCTATGTAATGATAGCCTTTTGATCGAATTTCTGTGTTTTGCTTGTGTACTTAGGTGTCTTTGATGTGTTCAAATATTGCAGTCCCATTTACTTGGATTGAGAGTGACCCTAAACTGATTGGTAATCCATAAATGGTGAAACTGCATTCGTTTGATACCAAGGTAAGTCAGGAAGGATAATTCTGATTCCATGAAAACTGAAAAAGTTTAATTGCTTATGATGTTGAATTTGTGTATCTTGGGTTTGTGCAGATACACAAGGTTGATAGTGATACTCTTGTATCGTACAAGAACGATGAAAGGGATGAGTAGAGAGTTGATGAATGGGATGAATAGAGAGCTGCTAGCTAAACAGCACTTACTACGCTTGCTGCTTGCTGCAAGTTTGTGTTTCCTCCTTAGACTCTTGAAGAGTGTGTGTACTGTTAATCTTTCCATTCACATTTTGTTTACTAGGTTGATTGGAAAAAAAAAAAACGATATCTGATGTGTTGAAAGTCCTTGTTTCATTTTGTCATGATGGCCTGTCAAAGAAGCATAGCTTCATATGATTTCACTGCTTTCAATTAAAAGGCATGCGTTTGTTTTGTACAAATTTTGATGAAAAAGATTGGTTGCAGAATAAATAAATAAATAAACTGTTATAATAATGTTTTGTTGTTTTAATTTTAGAAGTACCAATTCATGTTTGTATTTGTATCATTGTATTTGTGGCCTGTAAAATTTTAGTATAATTTTTATTACCATTTTGTCTAGTTTCTGACTTTATCATCCGGTGAATCTTTATTATTTAAGGAAATATATTAGAAAAATGTTATATTATCCCAAATAATAACTTTTTTTATGAATTTTTTTTATACATATATTATTTACTCCAATTATGGTCCAAATGTCATATAACATTTAGAACAAATATTATTATGTTGCAACAAAATAATTTCTTCTTTTGGAAGGGTAAAAAGGTCATATCATAATTAAAAGAGATTTTAAAATGTTCCAACCAAACAGTCTCAAAAGCTCTTCTGGAATATACCATCCAAATAGTAACTGAAAAGCTCAAGCTTTTACTTCTTTTCTTCTACTGCCAAAAGTCAAAAGTAAAAGTTATCCCGAACGAGCCCATTAGTATTTTTTAAAAATAGCTTTTGATTGTATAAATTATAAAAAAGTGTTGACAATTTATTTATAATGAAAGATTTGTATGGTGGAATATTTAAAATTTATAAAGGGTAGTTGTGACAATTTATAAATTTTAAAAAAGCTAAAAAAAAAAAAGCTTTTGAGGAAAGCCCAAATTTTGGGCTTCTCCTAATAGACATTAAATAGCTTTTATAAAGAGTAATTGAGACAATTCATATATTTAAAATAAAAAAAATAAAAAAAATAAAAAAATAAAAAAAAATTCAAAATAACTTCTAGTATTAAAAAAGTGATTTTGACCTCTTCAAAAGTTATACCAAACACACCCTTAGTAAGTGTGGTATGACACTAAATATGCTAATGCAATTAATGCAGTATTAAATTTTACTTCTCATATATGGAATGTTGAGGATGAATACCACGTGACTGTTCTTCATCTAAAATGCATCCAATATCTTGGACCGATACGTTAAAATGGCCATTTAAATTATTATTGCGTTATATTTTACAATGCCCGTATATCATGCAGGCTACAAACTAGTACATTATAATACTTTAGCGTCATAAGATCATTAAATACGAGAAACTTCCACATATATATATCATTTACAATACTTATTAACTTAAAAGCTTCATGATCTCTCACTAATTCTTACTCAAACAGACAGATAAAGGTTGGAGTAAAACGAAAATTAGAACATCATTTTGACGATTCCAACTTCTGTGCATTAACATGGAGAACAAAAAAAATTTGGTCTCCATATTTCCACCTCTTAAATATTAACATATATGTATTCTATCCGTCTTTTAAATTAAGAAACCAAAAAAAAAAAAACTACCGAAAATAACACCGAACACACCCTTAAATCTCTTTAGTCGCCCTTGTTTCCACAGATTCATGTCATCCTAACCAATCAAAGAAAGAAAAGGAATGATAAGTTCACTTTCAACACCGAACACACCCTTAAATCTCTTTAGTCGCCCTTGTTTCCACAGATTCATGTCAACCTAACCAATCAAAGAAAGAAAAGGAATGATAAGTTCACTTTCAAACAATTTATTGTAAAAAAATGACATCAACTTCTTCCTGTGGTAAATAATGAAATTCTCATAACCAACAATACAAAAGTTTTCAAGAAAATCCAATTATGATATTAATTGCAAGAATGAAAATCAAACACTTTTATCTCTTGACATATATTATCAAAAGACACGGTTTGATGATGAGATCATTGCAGTTATGTACAAGATAGAGAAACAATGTCTAAATGTAGGTCACTTGATATTGCCAGAATCCCTTTAGTTTCTGATGAATGCAAATCATGGAATGTAGGTCACTTGATATTCTTTATATGGTGTGAATTCCATGTAAGGAGGATTATTATGCAACGACTCTATGTAAATCAAATGGTTATATGACGTATTTGGGTGTAAACAATCGCAAATCCGAACAAGAAACACTCACAAACCCAGACAAAAAACAGCAAAGAGACAAAGAGCTAGTTGTATTTATAGGTTAAAAGGACTAGCAGGAAAAAGAGAATGATAAAGAAATTTAATAAATTAATAACTCTAACAATAATTTATTAGGGTCCATCACCATTTAGATTTTAGCATTTAAACAAGAAGTATTCAGCATTACACCAAGATGAATTACAAATAAGTTAATACCTGACTTAGATAATAAAGAAATGAAATTAGATTATTGCAAGTTAAATTAGTTAACTATATAAGTGTAAAGAGAAATAGTCCTCCAAACAACGCAACCGAAACCTCTTCCTTAAATTCCTCTACAACTTTATATTACTTCTACGGCTATTTTAGGCATAAATAATTAAACTTAAATTCCTCTCAATAATAATCAGACAGTAAAGCAGAAAATATTCCACAATTTTGTCATACTATGCATTTGATACCAATTAATCACAAACTACTTTCTCTTCACAAAGTTTTCGTATCTTAGAGAACAGTAGCTGTCCAAGAAACAAAAGAAACTTTTCTAGGTACACCAAACACTCTTCCTAACTCCAAAGTGATTGCTACAAAGCCTACAACAGCACAGCACAGCACATCCTCACTCTGACATGTGATTAGTGCATCATAGTATAAGCTTGAACAAAGTTTTGTATCTAATCCTAAATTTTAACTATTCTCTAATTCCCCCACCTTGAAGATAATATACAACCATCACTAATAGCCTTCCACAGCTATTTATTTGACTAACAGCAACAATAAGCACATGTGAAATTATTTTTAAAATGTTTCTGCTAGGTCCCATGGGCCATGTCGATTATCAAACTATCCTACAAAGACTCTGTATTTGAAAATATCATAACATTTCCACAAAAAAAAAAAAAAAAAAAAAAAAAAAAAGGATGTATGAAGTACTGCCAAATACTTCACACCCAACGCACCAATTTAAGTCGAAGAACATGTCTTTCTAGTAAGTTAACTGTTACAAATAGATACAGGGGTAGCTGTCCACTTTGATTATCTTAGCTAAATGGTTCAGATGTGAGGGATCTAGCTAGTACCTTGAAGGCTTTAGGGGTCCCTTTAGAGGTGATTCCCATGGTTAATTTACAGTGACTTATCAGTGAAAGGCATTCAAGGTATGTGACCTGATTAAATTTAGAGAAGGTCTGATTTCAAAGGAAATCATATGGATTAAAATTGTACAAAAAAAAGCAGAGGATACATATAATGCTTCTCGTTTCCTAGTTGAATAATATATATGGCTTGAAATTGAAGAACAATGTAGATATCACACCTTAAAAGTTGCACCTAAGTCCTTCTACATCACATCTTAATTTAGGGTTTTGCATCACAAGATCCCAAGAGAACTCCAAAGCTGTCAAAAGATAATTTATGACTTAAGTTTACTGTTTATACATTCCAGTTTCACTAGTCCTGAAAGGAGTTAAGATTCATAATCAACAGAATAATGTAACCTGATTGTTAAACCCATCACGACTCAACATGATAACTAAAGCAAAAAACAGAACATATCAAACTCAGAACCATTCAAATAGCAAATTCCCATTTTTTTTTTATATACAAATAAAAACGTATGATGAAACTTAAAGGGGGAATAAACATGTCTTGCCTCTGTAGCTAATATAATAATTATATTCCCAAACACAATATACATCCGGTGTCCCTTACCTCTCTGGCAACCAGAATGAGCAGAAGTCCACTCTGATCCACAGCCATAGCAAAACTCAAAATTGCACCTGCAACCACAATCATAAATCGAAGTTGTTCTTAAACTTAGTTAATGTGCAAAAGATGATAACCCAACAAATCTAAACCTTCATACTTGGCCATAACAACACGGACAGAATAAATAATGCTGTAGTATAGTTGGTATGACATTTGATAAAAGAGGTTTTTTAGTGTAGAAAGCTCATTTATGTTTGAAATTTCGAGCTTTCCAAGGAAGTTCTTCCTGAGTTTTACTACATTTTAAGGTTTTTTAAGATACCTTATTTCAATAAATCTTCTATTTAGCCTAATTTAGCTACTATCTTTATCTGAATTCTTATACTATTAAATCGCATTTCTATATAGCTACAAATAAAGGATTCTTTTTACATAATATATGTAACTACAACCATCCAAAACACTTATGTAGTTATACTGTCAGACCATCTATGATCTATTAACTTTTGACAATCAAACAAGTAACAATTTTTGATAAAAAAAACTCCAATTACCAAAACCCTACTCATCCAACACAATTAATTAATCAATTGAAACAAATGATTTTTCACAACCAGCTTTCAAGACTCCAAAAACAACACAAAACATTGAAACAATAAGACCGACTGACCTGCAAGTCATATGTGGGCAGCCTTCGGTCCTCTCGACATAGAACTTGCAGTGAGGACACCTTCCCCACTTCTTCTCCTTGGCAATCTCCATCACCATGATGTCTTCTCGCTCTCTCTCGTCCACATTTAGCCTCTGAAACTCTTCACACCCGACCCCAGAATGCCACGGCACATAGCATCGGGCACAGAACAAACGATGACAAAACGGGCACTCAGCCTCCACAATCACTTCTCCATCTCCACCCTCATTCACCAACATACCCGAACAGTCCTTGTACGGACAATAAAACTTCTGGGACTCATCAATCATATCCGCACAAACCGCTTCCTCCCAAATCAAAAGCACTTCCTTTGGAAGAACTTCCCTGCAAGAATCAATCCCCAGAACAGACTTGCAATTCACACCAGGGCAATTCACAATTTTTATACCACTATCCAGTATCTTGGTGGCTACATGCTTGGTTATACACTCAACACAGTATGAGTGGACACAAGTTTCAAACTTGAACATAAAGTCACTCTCTTTCCTCTCAACACAAATCTCACAAAAACTCAGAGAGGACTCACCGGAATCGGATGTATTAGCAGTGATCATTACCAATGGCAGGGCCGGACTATTCATACTCGCTTGGATGGTCATTTGGGAAGAGGGTATTGGAGCGTTTGACCTTTGAGAAGTGATAATGGAAGCCATGAGTGTTTCTTGGAACTGCAACTCCTCTGCATACTTGGAGTCTGACACTTGAAAAACTTCTTCTTGTTGATTGGTTTGTTGATCAGTTTCTTCATCAGAAATGGCTGAGAAGTAAAGATCATCAACATATAGATCAGGAATGGTTTCTGTTGCTTGTGCCATCACAAAAAAATTTTATTATTTTTTAAGGAACTTCCCCGATGAATATTCAAATGTACAAAGAAAGCAATTTTCTTCTGGGGTTTTATCAGGGAAATGGAAAAGAAGCAACTTCTCTCTTCCTTGTTTTTTCTTTACTTTTTTTCTTTTTTTTGGATATAAAGATGCAACTTCCCTTGGAAGGAGTCCGGAGTCCACAGTCCACTGTCCACGCTACTACTTTATATTAGTGGGTTTCATTTTATAATTACTATTTTATTTTTTATTCTTTTTGACTGACTTCGCTTATATATATTTTGAAATATTACAGTAATTCGAAATTTGGAGGACGGACTCGAACCCACAACACGTGCTATTGGCAAACTACGTCAATCTCATATTGTCTACGATGGTTTATACCAATAATGATTTATAATCTAGGTACCTAAATTAATAGGGTAAGGAGATAAATTAATAATTTTTATTAAATTATAATATAATATATTTATGAGATTTCCTTGTCTAAATATAGAGTTCCACTCATTTCATAAGTTAATAATGTGCTAAAAAGTAAAAAGTAAAAAGTAAAAAGTAAAAATGATATTGAATATGATTCAATCGTTGCCTTTGATGATTTTAGTGATTTTTCGTTTGTACCACTCCAACTCCAAAGTTATTGTATCATTGTCAACTTCATCATCAGAGATAGGAGTGCATTTTTGCTCACCCCCCTTCCAAGGGGGGTAACCATTACCCCCCTCCCATACACATGACATGTGTCTATGGAGGGGTAAAATTGTCTAAAAATTTACTCCTCTATAACACATGTCATCCATGCAAGAGGGAGGTAATGGTTACCCCCCTTGAAGGGGGGTGAGCAAAAATGTTCTCAAGATTCTCAATGTTGTTAATATCCACATTTAATATAAGTTAATAAAAATTAATATCTCGATTAATTAATAAGTTTTATATAATATCAACGTTATTAATTTGTATAGGTTATGTTGTATTTTGTCAAGAAAAACACTTTTTTTTTTAATATTATATAAAAATTCTAGTGGTTAAGAAAAAGATGATAATAATAATGGCAATTGAGGTTGTTTAGATGAAAATCTTGTGGTTAAGAAAAAGATGATATAAAACATTACAAAAAAGACATCTTTTTATAAGTAGCCTTAAAATTACGAGGAAGTGTAAATTTTTTAAGAGTGGTGCTATTGGCACACCCCCTACTGATCTATTTATGCCCCACTTTTTTAATTATTTAGTATTATTTTTTTTCCTTTATCAAAATTACTAAAAGAGACATACAATTTAAGGAAAAAAAAAATTCTATAAAGTAAATCTAATAAAACCCCACGTTCCTTAAAAAAAAAAATAAAAAAAAATAAAAAAAATCTTTATTCCCTAAAATGCGTAATCATGATTCATGCCAATGCTTTCATATTTTTACCACACTAATCTCTCCTCTTTTTAATGACTTCCATTCTTGTTTTATGCAATTTGTATGTTGGTCATCTGTTAAAAAAATTGAATTAATGCACCTTTTTTTTTTCCAGGTGCGTTGGGTTTATGACTTCCATTCTTGTTTTATTCAATTTGTATGTTGGTCATCTGTTAAAAAAATTGAATTAATGCACCTTCTTTTCCTTTTTACTTTTTTTTTTCCCAGGTGCGTTGGGTTTCAATGATTGCACAAAAAAATAAAACATTTTAAAAAAAACAAAGAAAGTGGTCAGGGTTGATCCATAAAAAAAAAAAAAAAAAGTGGTCTGGGTTGCTCTATTATTTGCTCTTTTCTTGGGGTTGTTTTCTTGTTCTTTCTCTTGTGACTTTATGGTTTTTTTTTTTTTTATAAAGTTTGATGTTAAAAAAAACACTAAAAATATATATACTAAGAAAAAAAATTCGTTCGTGTAAGATGAGAAAAAGACGAGACCAGAGATAAAGAGATCTAAGATAGATAGAGATATTAGAGATGATGTTTATTAAGTTTAAAAAATAAGTAAAAGGGTAGTTTTGGAAATAAATAAAATAAATTAATAAAAATATTTAACTTTATTTAATTAAATCAAAATTTAAACAAGTGGGGCATAAATAGATCAGTAGGGGGTGTGCCAATAGCACCACTCATTTTTTAATTCCCAACCATTTTATCGTTCTTGTCCCATTTTGTGGACATAAAGGCCCTTGTTAGTTATAACTTATAACCTTTATTTATTTATTTTTTACAGTATCTATTAATCTAGGATCAGGTATTTCTTTGAAAGTTTTCGTCATTGATAGGATTTGAGCCGTTGATCTGGGAACAGGGGCAGAATAATGAGAGGGCTGTAGCCTGGGCAGCCCTCTTTAAATATAAATATATATATAAGGTTAATTACAGAAACAACCCTTAAGGTTTGGTAATATTATATGAATATGATGTGTTTGTCTAAATTTAATGAAATGTAAATATTTTATTGTTCAAAGTAAGTGGTAAAAATACACAATATTATGACTTTTAACATTATAGAATTAAATCATTTGTAAGTTAAATTTTTTTTTTTTTTTTGAACTACAAATTTAAATAATTGTTTATGTATAAATTTTACAATGTATTTTATATTATTTAGTAGTCCATTATTGGTGTCATCTTATTATTAAAAAATTAAACAAATAATATCATCAAGAATCATATAAAAAATTTGTTATTCTTAATCAATGGCTCGTATGTCTTGCACTGAACTTTATTACATCAATGTGCATGGAGGAGGAAAAATGGAAAATCACACACACCGAATTTAATAAACTTAGTGTGAGAGTTTGTAAGTCATTAATTAAGCATTAGAAAATATTGATTAAACAAAAGCAGATAAATCCAACTATTGATAACTAATGAGTTGTCTTTGTAATGTTAGCGTGTAATGAAGAAAAAAAAAGACATTTATACATACAATTTAGCCCGGGCAACAAATATTTCCTAGGTACGCCCCTGCCTGGAGTCATTTGTCCAAACCCTGAACTCATCCATCTAATAGCTAATCTATGCTCCTGTTGGCAACTTATGACATTCGAAGGTAGAGAAAAAATTAATTTTAAATGGTTAAGCTTATTCTAGTATAATTCAAAATTCTGGTTAAACTTTTAAAGGAATTTAAATGTTTAAAATTTAAAGCTCGATCAAAAAGATTAAATTTTATCACCTCAAAGTTTTAAACTTGATTGGTTTTATTAACTACAAAATTCTATTAGCAATTTAAATGTAAAAATATTTATTTATCTCTATATAATAATAAATTACATATTTATCATTAGCAACTAAATAGCTAAATGGGTTAGCAGGTTAAGAGAAGTTCAACCTGAACACAACTCATTTACTTAACAGGTTTAACATGTTGACCCGTTAATGATCAAAACCCAATAAGATTTAACTCAAACTCATAAATATTATGTCGTGTTAACAATTTGTCACACCTACTCACATTATACTCTGGCTCATTTCTATAATTTGATTAAAAGTGGGAAATAGGATGGGGTTTTTAGTAAAAATGCCCTATTTTAGGGGCTTATTAGCAAATCTACCCTAAAATCAAATTAAATTACAATACTACCATATTCTTCCCAAAATGCCCTCACTCATCATTCACCATTTTATTGTCCTTATTTATTACTTTTACCAACCATTTACCAACCAACTTATCAAACAAATAAATTAAACACTATCTAACAATTTTCCTACACTACAACACTTTGTTTCCAACACATTTGTTTTTCAATTTAGGTTTTAAAAACATCGGAGAAGATTATATAAAATAATTTGAAGGTAAGTATTATATTTTAAAATTATTTTTTTCAACCTCATTAGCTTTATTTTGAGAGTTTTGAAATACCCACAAAAAAAATTTTCTTTTCATTTTATGAAGATTAAATTGCTCTTGCAGTTTTCAAGGTTTGAAAAAAATTTCGGCCGATGTGTCTAGAAACTTTAAACCCACTACCTCCGCTTTATACTCTAGCACCATTCCATCACCTTCTCTCTCTTATATGATGTTACAAATTTCATATATATATATATATATATTAAGTATCTTACATAAAGTGGGAGGTTTTTTCTAGAGTGATGCTATTGACAATCCATTAAATTTCTTTTTACACTCCATTTTAAATTATTTTTATTATATGACAAATTTATCCTAATTAAAATTACTAACAACTACAAAGAAATTCTAAATACACTACGGAACAATTTTGCTAGAGTTCGATTTTTTTTTTATTTTTTTTTATTTTTATATTATTGTGTTTCTCAAACCCTAAAACATTTTTTTTTTCAATATCATTAAAGTTTTATTTGATTCCGAAGTAATGAGAATGATTTAAAACAAGAAACAAACAAATCTTTTTAAAGTTTGACTTTTGCTGATATTTTGCTTATATATACAAAAAACAAGAACAAAAACAAAATTGCAGATTTTTTTTTTCAAGTGTTGTTGACTCTTAAAAATTTTGAAAAAAAAAAATTCAAGAAACAGCCCTTTTATTTGTCTTTTTTTGACAAGACAATGAATGAATGACTTTCTCTTTCAAATCATAATCATCAAAATATTCAATTAAAAAATTGAGCTAATTACACAGAACCTTCCTGAGGTTTGCCCCTTTACATCAAAAAACAACATTATCGAAAATTGACACTCAACCCCCCTGGTGTTAGTGTTTGACCGTTAACTTAACGGTTGACCACATCAAAATGCCAAAATGACTTAAATACCCCTATTACCCTTTATTTAATGAAATTAAAATTTAAAAGAGTAAATTAAATAAAGAAAAATTAAATAAAAAATAGATGATCTTCACAATTTTTTTAAAAATAAATAAATTTTTAAAAATAGAAAAAATAAGAAAATAAAATTAAAACACGTTTTAAAACCAAAAAAAAAAAAAAAACAGAAAAATAATGGAAAATAATTTAAATTTTAAAAAACAAAATAAAAAATGAATGTAATTTTAAATGGAAAGAAACAGAGACGGATGAGATCTGGTGGAAGAAAAAGTATCAACTTCATCGTACAAAACTTCGTTTTCACATCAAAATGTATCAACTTCATCGTACAAAACTTCGTTGATACTTTTTTTGGTAAAAGAAACAAAAACGAAGTTTTGTACGATGAAGTTGATACTTTTTCTTCCACTAGATCTCATCCGTCTCTGTTTCTTTCCATTTAAAATTACATTCATTTTTTATTTTGTTTTTTAAAATTTAAATTATTTTCCATTATTATTATTATTATTATTATTATTTTGGTTTTAAAACGTGTTTTAATTTTATTTTCTTATTTTTTCCATTTTTAAAAATTTATTTATTTTTTAAAAAATTGTGAAGATCATCTATTTTTTATTTAATTTTTCTTTATTTAATTTACTCTTTTAAATTTTAATTTCATTAAATAAATGGTAATAGGGGTATTTAAGTCATTTTGGCCTTTTGATGTGGTCAACCGTTAAGTTAACGGTCAAACACTAATGTCAGGGGGGTTGAGTGTCAATTTTCGATAAAGTTGTTTTTTGGTGTAAAGGGGCAAACCTCAGGGAGATTCTGCGTAATTAGCTCTAAAAAATAATTATAATTTTGAAACATATTGATTTTAATAAAAATTTAGGTTTTTATGATAAATTGTTTTTTTTTTTAATTATTTTAAAAAAAGGAGTGTCAAAAGATAAAAAGGATAATTTTGGAAAAATGAAGTGTATTTTGAATTTTTTTTTTTTTTTTTTTTTTAACTTTAAGTTTTTATAATGAAGTGTATTTAGAAAAATAAGTGTGAAAAAAAAAAACTTGGATTGTAAGAAGAAAATCTCTTTTTCTGTAGTGGGGGAAGACTAAAACCCATAACCTTATGGTGCAGCCTATGTGTGGTTTTACCACCGGATCAACCTCATATGGTCTACAAATTTCATATTTCAAACTTGAATATTATATCTAATAAATGGACTGATGACCAACCTTATTATATGATGCTACAAATTTCATATTTCAAACTTCAATTTTGACCAAAGAAACAAAGAAAAGTTTTGTTATCTCTTCATTTTCTTGTATTGTGATGACCAAATTCATTTTCCCAAACTTGAAACTATAACTCGATGCATGAAATAATTTCACCCCTTCTAAGATCAAAGAGGCCCATCATATCAAATTGTTTAATTTATATGTAATCTTAGATCTCCTATCTTTATTATCACATCATTGATTTAGATACAAAGGTGAAATATTTAACATTACTATTAATTTAAACCAATGATATTTTTCCAACAAAAGTATGCTATAAATTCTCTTTATGAGGACAGAGAGAAGAAGAAGATACAAACAAAGATGAAACCATCGTTAGAGATAAAGGGGGTTCACACAACACAAACGAGAGAGCAAGACAAAAATGATGAAGTTGTTAAATAATGTTTAGTTTATTTGTTTGATAAGTTTGTTGGTAAATGGTTGGTAAAAGTAATAAATAAGGATAATAAATAGGGTTAATTGCACTAATTTACCCTTATTTTATTAGATCTAGTAAGATTTTAAAAATATATCCTAAATTAACACAAACACCCATTTCTATCAAGTCAATTCGTTAACTTTAATGGTGACTAACTCTGGCCATTGGAAAGCCAAATATATTTTTGCGCCACATCATCTTAAACATAAAATATTTTTCTTTTTAAAAAAAGACAATCTTATGGCGGTGGAGCTGAAAAGAATAGATCTTTGACAATCTCCTACTTATTGGAAGAGATCTTTGTCGATCTTGGAGATTGACCTGCTGCAGTTCGTAGAGAAGGATCCTCCGCGAATTGAGGATGTTTCCGTAGATGGCCGAGATATATATATATATATATATATGTAGAGAGAGAGAGAGAGAGAGAGAGAGAGAGAGAGAGAGAGAGAGAGAGAGAGATTTTCCAATGAGGACTTTTACAATGCACACTTTAAGCACCTTTGATAAAATTGCATGAAATATATTATATCTTGATTTTATTTTTTATATGCATCCTAAGAAAATTAAAATACACATTTGGTAAAAATTTATCAATTTTTTGGATTTGAGAACTATTTTTTCTTATATTTCCCTAATTTTAAATGTTTTATCTTCAAAAAAATCGAAAAAAATTAGTTCTTGCACCCGATTTTTAATTTTTTTTTTTCCATAAATGTATTTCAATGTTTTCGCCATCCATATAAAAAAAATAAAATCAATATTCAATATATTCTATACAATTTCATTGAATATGCTTAAAGTGTGCATTGTAAAAAGTCCTCATTAGAAAATTACTATATATATATATACGGTCCCGTTTTGATCAGTGTGCACTGATGTAACTACATCAATATCATAAATAAATATATGTAAATTTTTATTTATCAATCTTTAATTAAAAGTATTTTATGTCTGGATGATGTGGCATGAGTATATTTGACTTTCTATAAATCAATGTTAGTCAATCTGTTAATCGTTAAAGTTAACGGATTGACTTGATGATAAGAGGTGCTTATATTAATTTAATGCATCTTTTTGAAATCTTACTGGATTCTATAAAATGAGGGTAAGTTAGTTCAATTATCCCTAATAAATATGGTGAGTGGTGACTGGTGAGTGATGAGTGAGGGCATTTGGAGAAGAATAGGGTAGTTTTTCAATTTAATTCGATTTGAAGGTAGATTTGCTATTAAGCCCCTAAAATAGGGCATGTTTACTAAAAACCCAATAGGAAATTTCTAAAAGAAATTATATATATATACTACTTGCGGTGGCAACTCGAATTCGAATTCGAATTTAAGACATTGCTAAACTAAATGAATGCCGTCCTTAATTATCAAGCCACAATGGATCGAGGGTCTAAAAGAATGTTTTGAACAGTGTCCATAAGCAAAGATTATTTGTTAACCACTTGAACTGCACAAAATAACAATCTTCTTATACTAAAATAGCTCTGCGGACACATACACGGGTGAAGAACTTGGATGGAACATGCACCAGCAACTTGCAATGTAGCATATTTCCAATCATATATGTTATTTTTACCGCATAGTAGCATTGCTGTGAATGGATGGGGCACGGGTGACGCCCCACCCAAGCTTTTTCTCCACCATTGAGAGTTCTATTCAGAATCTCAAATCAAACCTCACATTGACAATGGAGAAAAGCATCAAATTGTTAAATTTTATTAAAATTTTGTAATTCCACATCCAGCTATCAAGTCATTCATAGCAAAATCATGGCAAGTCTTTGAAGTTTGGACAGCGGTTTGGAGCTTTCATTGGCATTACCCCTTTTGATTATCCTTGTGGATCTTTGTATCAAAGCACAGTCCCGCCATATCTTACCTTGCCGATTGTAGGTAGCTTCATCTCTTTAGTAGCCCTTGTTTCCACGTATTCTAGCTCTCATGTCAACCTAATAAAAAATGTTACAAACAAAGAAAATGAGTGACAAGTCTTGTCCAGACTAAAAGCGCAATAGCTCTTGTAACTAATCACATGTATTTAACAATAACAATAACAATTACATTAAAATGAACTAATATACAATGTCAAACAAAATCAGTGAATGTTATGGGATGACAACAAATCAGTGAATTGTAGGTTTATATTTACGGGATAACTATGACTGGCAGAGCAAAAACAATGTTAAAGAAATTTCATAAATTAACAAGTCTTACAATAAATTCATTAGGGTTCATCACCATATGAGAAATATTAAGGAGAACACCAAAATGAATGAAAAAAAAATAAAATTAAAACCTGAATTCTATAACATCAATGAAGCCTACAAAAGTGCCTAAAAGATAAGTAGAAGTAAAATTAGATGACCAAGAAAAAAAAAAGATCCTTAATGTTTCCGATCAAAATTGAAAAGAAAATGAAAAGGAGCTCCAGACTTTAGAGACAAAATAAACTGCTCTTTCCCTCAAATACCCACAATTCATCTCAAAACATAGAATTCTAAAACGAATACAAAAACAAGGAAACTGTTCAAACAATCAACTGAAGCCTCTTCCTTTAATTCCTCTATATCTCTATAACACTCCATCACAAGTTTAAGCATGAGCTGATAAAATGCCAAGTGATGAAAATAATCAAATAATATAGCATATCAACATTTTGATTGAACATTGAAGTGAAAGATCACAATTTCTCCATACTACACATGGAATACCACTTAATCACAACCTCCCTCTTCACTAAGTATTCTCTTGTCAGGAAACTATAATGAAATTAAAACTTTTCTAGGAACTGTGCTCACCAAACACTTGTTAGAATACACGAGTTGGTCATCTTTCTCTTGGCTACCTGCATTTCATCATTACACCCATCCTCCAATAACTCTGTATTTGAAACTGTTGTACCATGTCCTAAACAATGCTTTATTGACTACTGCCAATTACCTCACACAGTCACACCCAACCCACCAACTTAAATTGAAAAACATACCTCTTTCCAAAAAGGTAATTCTTGCAAATAGGCACAGAGGGGTAGTTGTCCAGTTTAAAATCTAGCTAAAAGTTTTACTCTGAGGGATCTAGTACCTTAACTGGTTTCGAACAAAAGCTTCAGGAATCTCAGTATTGGTGTCTTCCATGGTTAACTGGCTATGGATCACAGAAACGTATTTACGATTTGTGAATTGATTACATTTTGAGAAGTCTGATGGAAATCATATGGATAAAAATTGTATGAGTAAGCAGTGAAAATGTACTATAATTTTGTTTGTTTTCCTTCTAAAAAACATATATGGCATAGAATTGAAGAAAATAGTTGCTGGAAATTAAAAAATAATGACAAGAAGATAAGAACATTACAGGTATCACAATTGAATTCCTTAATCATTGCACCTGAGTTATTTTTATCACCGCTTAGCTTAGGGTTTGCATCACACAAAACCAAGAGATATTAAAAGCTTAAAAAGATAACTGAACAAAGACAGAAGCCATTAACTCAATCCTAACAGACCTTTTCTATATAACAAACAGATAAAATTTATTAATATCAAAAGTTCAACACAACAGCGAAAATCTAAACACCTGCAAACATTCTTAAAGGTACAGTCTATAATAACATATATATAGAGATAACAAAGAATAAATAAAACGACGAAACTTAGAGGGAAAAAAAAAAAAAAAACTTGCCTGGCCTCTCTTGCAATTGAAATAAGTTTCCCTTAGTCCCACACACTCACTTGATATGGATGGGCATTTCTCTCCAGCACATTCCCTGTAAGATCGCTTTTCAACCTGTAAGTAAAATACATAAATAGTAGTTAAAACAAAAATTCCTTCACGAATATTGGCGTATTTAGTGAGGGATGAATAGAAAACAGGATCATCACCTTAACACAATCAGATTCACTTAGACACTTGACCAGTTCCAGAGCGAGGCCCTTGCAAGATTTTGACATTTTTCTCTTCTACTATGAGACCCTATAGACTAATAAATAGATAAAACATATATAATTACCAACCTAAAAATATATCAGCAAAAGAGTATCCATGTCATGTTTTGGTACACCTAATATTATATGCAGAGGTGTCAAACAGGCTGGGATCAGTCCTTAACATCGAGGGCCGGGCTTTCAGCCTGGCCCACAAACTAAATTATAAGCCCAGCCCAAGGTCCAAGCCCATTTGAGGCTCTGCACTCTTCGGGCCAGCCCACAAAGAAAAAAGTTATTTTATATAACAAAAATAAAACCCTATAGTTTAAAATGAATAATATTTTTATAGGACACAAAAAGTCATGTCAAATGAATAAAGTGTTTTAGGAATATATTGATATTTAATTTTTCATTTCCAATCCTAAAATACTATGAATGGAACAATACTTCAATTAAAAATAAAAAAGAGGAAGTCATATATAGAATAGAAAAATTAAGAGTGGTTGAACCCAACACCTAGCTGGCTAGCTAGAAATTAAATTTTAAGAATTATGCATTGACTCGTCAAAAGAAATAAATCAGTATTATATGTTAATTTTTTGGTGGGCCTAACGGACTTTAGACCATAAGTCTAGCTCGGCCCCTAGGACCCACGAGCCTATAATGTATGCCCAAGCCTGCCCTCTCAACCGGGCTCGAGCTGGGCCTAGGCCCTCAATATAGTGGGCTGGGCGAGATTGTATGGAAATGGGCAAAGCCCACCACAAGTACGGATACGGCACAACCTGGCCTCATTGACACCTCTAATTATACAGAGTTGAACTAGGTTGAGATTATATTGGATTGAATTTGATTGTATATAATGTAATATGCAACATTTATCATGTTTAAGGCTAATAAAATGTGTCAATTCAATCAAAATTCAAAACAACAAAGGAAGATTAGCCATTGAAAATACATGCTAAGACTATCAGATTTTTATCATTGCAGTCGAACTTTTCCCGACCACTGATGGTTGATGCAGAAGTATCTAATAGTTTGTTAAAGATAATCAAGCTCAGTGTCCTTAGAGCATCCCCAAAAGACTCTTCAAATAAGATATATCAAAAAATTAAACGAGCCACGTCAGCATATATGCCTCCAACAGACTCTTCAAATGAGATTCTTCAAATGAGATTTTGCTTCTCACTCTTCAATATTGAAGAGCAACTTCTCCCTCTTCAATTATTATTATATTATTTCTTATATCACATCATCATTAATATTTATATCTTTTATCTTTTTAATTAAATTCAATTAATATATAATAAGTTTTAATTTATAAATTATATCATCATAAAAATTATACCATTAGAAAGGTCTCATGTAGATCTTTAAAACAAGACTAATATTGAATATTTAATAATAACATATAAATAACATGAAAAGTTCTTAGGGCAATTAGATTTTTTGGTGGGGAGAGGGGAATTTGAGCACTTTCATTAAAATAATATAAACTTATTTCTAATTGAAGAGTCTTTTGGAAGAGCTTTGCTTTTTTCACTCCTCAAATTGCCACATGGGTAAGCAAATAGACATTTGAAGAGTAGAAATAGAAGAGTCTTTTGGGGATGCTCTTAAATCTTCATAAAAAGACAGTGCACCAATATCCCAATTCCGGTGCTCCTTTGCAAATCCACAGCCTAGAATTCATACACTATCTAAACAAATCCAATATATATACATGGAATCTATGCAAATCTGTTTCTTGCAACCTAATATCACATTGTAATCGTTAAATGTGTGTTTAATAACACAGAAATCAGAGTCTCCAGAAGGTAAATTATTTTTCAAAAGCTAAAACTAACATGTAAAGTCAATATATAATTGCAGAGACTTTGACTCTCCCTATCTCTCACATATAAACAATGTGTACGAAGGAAAAAAGAAAAATCAATCCAACAAACAATAACTAACATGAATTTAATCACCAAAGAAAAATAGATGAAGATATCCAAAATTGAATTGAATCAAACAAAATCCCAAAATTCCCCGCCAAACCCTAACCCTAAGTTTTTGAACTGAATTAATAAAGAGCAAGAACAACGATAACAGTCAACTGAGTCAAGTATTTGGAGACTTACAACACTAAGTAACCATGAAATATCAAAACCGGAGCCGGATTGGGTGGAGGAGGTCCGCCTGTGACCGGTTCGTTAGAAAAGAATGGATTGAGAATGGAAAATGATGGAAGTAGAAATTTGAACCACCGCCACACTCCTCATTTTATATCTTTGAGACTTTGTACAAAAATTGTGAAAATTGGTTTTTGTTCGGACCCGGCAACAATGCACCCAAACCCATTCAAAACGTATCGACCCGACTCGAACGGTCGAACCACGACGTCATGATATAGAGGTACGTAGAACATGTCACATTACCAACTTCATCTTATCAATCGTGTCATGTTAATTTTTTATTTTATTTTTTTAACTATTAATTGTGTCATATTGTTAATGGGTCGTATGCATACATATGTACATCACCTCTTAATAAAGTTGACAGTGCAACTCTCTTCCACATAAGCAGTAAGGAGTTCAAATTCCACCATACCCATTGTATACGCATGTATGGGGAGTTTTTTTCCCCGGTTGCGAGAAGAGTTATCTCCCGTGATGGGGTAGATATCTGAGTTGCACATGTATTGTTATATCTCGGTAGGTCCCGACAGTCTTATTATAATAGTTCTTGTAATACTTCAAAAAAAAATTATATTGAAGGAAAATAAAATAAATATTGATTATTTAAACTTACAATATTAAATTATTATTATAAATATTTTTTAGAAAAAATATAAATAAATTTAATTTAATTAAAAATTAAATTTAAATTAAGAAAAGTAAGGAGATATGTTGGAACTCCTCCATGATTTTCATTTTATCTTTATTTTTCATTTTAATTATCTTATAATTTATTAGTTTACAGTATTTAACTAAAAGTTTGAAGAAGATATGTTTTTGATAATAGGTGAGTGTGCTTACAAATTATAAAATTTCAAAAAAAAATTAGTAGCATACACATACGATTTTTGTTGGGGGTGCAAGAGTACGGTTATTCTAATCGATATTTTAGAGAGCTTTATGTGATTTAGAATAATAACGAACGACGATATTTGCATCATTCTAAAATTGTATGTACATTTTAAATCAATATATTTTTAAATTTCCAACATTACCTTTATTTAAAATTATTAAGATGATTAATATAAGTATATCTAGTAGATCATATTAATATTGGATATATTTTTTGGTATATCTAGTAGATCAGAAAAATATATTTTTTGGTTCTTTTTAACAAATATTATAATTTCTTCAAAAAATATATATTATAATTAGTTAAAAAAATAAAAATGATAATATCTTTTAGAGTAATGCTATACAACTCAAATAATTAACTCAAATGATGTGTCAAGTGAGTTGTCATCACCATACACACCATATGATAATGTGGTTAGTAAAAAAACATCATTTGGATTGAAATTTGGGTTAAATTTTTGGGTTGTCTAGCTTTAATATATCTTTTAATTAAGAGCAAATTATACTCAGCCTCTCTATGGTTTGACCTCTTGCACCCAGAAACAACTCTATCATTAATTGGCACTCACATCCCCTGCCGTTAAGTCAAACTTAACTGTTGACTAACCATTACCTTTAAAATACTAAATTACCCCTATCCCTAAATTAAATTAATAAAAAAAAAAACATTGTATCAAAAAATTAAAAAAAGAAAAAGAAAATGTTCAACCCAAACTAGTTAAGTTCACTACTAGAAAAAGGGGATTTCGTAACAAAAATTTTTGTTGTAAAAGGTACAAAATTACAACAAAATTTGTCATCAAATATTTTCCGCGACTAATTTATTTTGGTCATATATTAGTTGCAATAGGCTGAATACAAAAGGATTTTGCAACCAAAAGTCATTTACTAGCAAAAAGTTATACAATCTGCATCTAAATATGTAGTAGTAAAAGTTTAAAGTCTTTGTTGCTAACAGTCATCAGATGATATTTTACAACGAAAATTATTTGATGCAAAATACACATTTTGCAACCAAAAAAAATACAATTTTATTATGCTTTTTGTGGTACAAAGTTATTTAATTAGTCACTCATCGGTTAAAATTTAATGAGAAAATACATTTTGTAACAAATATTTTAATTATCAATTGTAATTTTATTCAAATTATATAAAATTTAAGAATATATTTATTCCAAACCCATATTTTGTAAATAAGAGCTTCATACAATTTATTAACTTCACTTAAAATTTCTTACAACAATAGATCTTAATTTAAATATAAAACATCCAAATAACATAAAATACAATGAAAACAATTTGTTAAAAAGCTGTGAGAATTTGATATGTTGACGTATCAAGATTTATAAGTTGAAGTCTCTCTTGTGAATATGATGAATATCTTCAAAGAATAAAATTACTTCATATGCTCAATTTGGCCATCCTCAAAAGTTGAGAACTTGAATTAACCCCAAAAAATTCCATCATCTTTAGTTCAAATTAAAAATAAAAATAAAAAATTAAACGAGTACAATTATAACAAACATATTATTAAAAATTAAATCAAACAAATAAACCCAAAGTAAGAAGAAATTAAACATTAAAAAAATTAAAATCAGACAATAAAGAATAACAAAATTAACAACAAAACTCATAAATTGCTCAATTTATTTGCAAGAAATGAGATAAGCAGGTAATATTGATAAATTGTGTGAGTTTCATGTGAAGAAATGATAAGATAATTGAATTGTTTTGAGCCTTACCTGAAGAAAACTTGAGAAAATAAGAGTAGTGCGGCTGTTTTTCACAAAAACAAATAAGAGTGCAAGATAAAAAGAAAACAAACAAGTGGGAGGTAGGGTTTGAGTGGCTTCTACCTTAAAAAATAATATTATTATTATTTCAATTAGTTTAAAATTGCTAAAAGCTAGTGATAAACATTAAAATATATTATTTTTCCTTGTTTCCATGTCTCATGTTTGCATTCAATTTATTTCCAAAAGAAAAAAGTTTGCATTCAAATTTTTCCCTTTTTCTTTTTCTTTTTCTTTTTTCTATTATTTCCTATTTACCTTCTATTTTCTTTTCTTTTTTAAACCTTTTTTTTTTTTTTTCCATTTTCTATATATTTTTTCCTTTTCATTGTTTTCTCTTATTTTTTATTTCTCTCTCTTAATTCTATTTCTTTTTTAATTTCTCATTCTTAATTTTCCTGTTATAATTTGTATCCATTTTTTTTTTTTTTTTTATCATTTGGTGTAGAACTTAAAACTATTTTTTGGTGGGAAGAATAATGCTAATTATTTTGTTCCTATTTAGCAACTAAACATATTGGACATAAAAAGACTAATTTCTTGACTAAAATTATAGTTGTTAATTTGTATTTATTTGATCACAAAATATCTATTTTTAGAGGGAAAGAATGGCTCCGAATTTTTCTTTTTCTATTTTTTGACTAAAACTATTAGTCATAGAAATACTCATTGCCCAACAAATATTACAGTTGCCAATGATTCATTTTGGTTTCAAAATGTGTACTTGTGGAGGGAAAGTAAGGCGCCAAAAAATTAATATCTAATCTACAACTAAATCAGATATAGTTGGTAAAACGGTTTTTTCGTAACTGAATACTTAGTTGCAAATCCTAAAAAATTGGTAGTAGGATGAATTGGATCTATGAATTTTATTTTTACAACTAACATCTTATGATGGTTGCGGAAAGTGACATTTGGTGACTATTTATTAAATGGTCATAAAATGTTAGTCACTGAATATCAATTTTCTTGTAGTGTGAATTTAACCCATATTAAAAATATAATAGTTGCGTTTTCATAATGAAATTTACAAGAAAACTAATAGGGATTATTATTTTTTAATTAATAATATCAAAGGTCAGGTATAATCTGAAGTATACTTTAAAACGCAACTTTATCATTAATAAGTTTAACCAAGATTAAAAACGCAACTGTTCAACCCAGATTTCTTCATCAATATTTTTTTAAAAAAAAATTACAAAACTTTCATCTTCAACACAAACCCATAAACATCAACCCCAATTTTTTTTTTGAAAGCCAAGTTCCCTGTTCTTGGATTTGAAGAAGTCCCAGTTCTTCTCTTTTTGCAACAACCAAATCCACACCTAAACCATTTCAATCCACACGCACATCAAGAGAGAGAGAGAGAGAGAGAGAGAGAGAGAGAGAGAGAGAGAGAGAGAGAGAGAGAGAGAGAGACGCAGATAGGGGAGGTCACAGCGAGGAAGAGAAAAGCGTTAGCGGCAGAATTCAACGGAAGGAGAAAAAGATGAAGGCTGGTGCAGCGGTGACGCTACACGACGACAGGTCGAACTTTGGTCTTTGGTAGTGGTGGGTTTGATGGCTAGGTTTTGGGTGGTAGTGTTTGATGTTGAAGATGGATAGATGTTGATGATAGGGTTTGATGATGTTGAAGATAATGAAGAGAAATGCAGTGATAAAAGTCAGAGATAATGATGTTTGGTGGTGTTTGAGGTTTTAAACTTTTAATATTTTATTTTTTTATTATTTTTAATATTTTTTTAAAAAAAAATTTGAAGAAATTTATTTTTTAATTTCTATTTATTATTTTTTAAGTTGATTTGTGTTTTTTTTTTATAAAAAAAATCTGGAAATTATTATTTTTTAATTAAAAAATATTAATGATAATGTTGATAAAATGTTTTTTTATTAATTTAATTTAGGGATTAGGGGTAGTTTAGTCTTTTAAAGGTAACAGTTAGTCAACAGTTAAGTTTGACCTAACAACAATGGGTGTGAGTGTCAATTAATGATAAAGTTGTTTCTAGGCGTAAAAGGCCAAATCTCAGGGAGGTTGATTGCAATTTACTCTTTAATTAAAATATTAATTATTTATAACAAAATGATGAGATTGAATATATATTATTCATTCCACATTTCCACTTTCCTGGGTATATATACAAGAAATTATACAAAATAAAATCCCACAAATATGGGTATATCTTATAATTACATTGATTGTAGAAGATCTGGGAAATATTGTGTATATATATATATGGCACAAAATCAATATTACTTGATTTTCTCCTTAACAATTTATCAATTAAAACTTAAATAGTGATTATTAAAAGTATAAATTTTAGAGTAGTATTATTGTTAATTTTAACTAACCATTTAAACAAATTAAGAGAAAACGATTGATTTAATTAAAAAAAAAAAAAAATACTAAAAAAAAATCAAAGAAAAAAAAAAGGTTAAAAGATGGATGAGGCTGCAGTCACCTCTATTCCCTCCATTCCTATCTCGAATATAGAGGTTCTTGATTACTAAGTAATCATAAATACATGAATCATAAGGGAACTTAGTGCAATTGACCTTTTATTGAATAAGGGAAACCTGAACTTTACAATGTATGTAATGGCAAATGATAATATAATGCCAAGATTACATTGTGGATTTAGAATTTTAAATATGGGATATGAAAGACATAAATAATCATGCATCAAAATTGTTGGAGTACCAATTGACACCATGG
Organism: Acer campestre; assembly: GCA_954870605.1. Classification (NCBI taxonomy): domain Eukaryota; kingdom Viridiplantae; phylum Streptophyta; class Magnoliopsida; order Sapindales; family Sapindaceae; genus Acer; species Acer campestre. Next base: position 40,551,225 of record OX940799.1, read on the forward strand.
GTATGTTTTGCAGCTCCAACAGGGACATCTTCCATCACCTTTTCATGTCCCTTTGGATAGTAAATTCCGGTGCGATCATCAGGAACCCAGCTCCTATTTCCATCATTTTCTGATCCAACCATGCTCTTCTTCATCGGACCTTCCTCTGCATTAGATTTTACCGTCTTTGTCTCTCTGCAAATCGTATCGCCACCTCCTTTCTTGTGGTAGCTTTTCCGCATCATTGGCCTAAAACCAAAAAGGTACGGTGAAAAAGAAAAAAGGAAATGCGATTTACTAATGAATATCACTAAACACTTGAATTGTTTTGGGCATATGCACATTCATACAGCGGTGGAGTTAGAAAATTTTGTTTGAAGGGGTCAATTTAGTAAAATATAATATTTAGAGGAGCTAAAGTAAAATAAAACAAATAGTAAGAATAATGTGCGTAGTAATTTGTAAAAGAAGTAATTGATGAACAAATATATGCAAGACTTACTTGAAAAGCATGGAGTTGAAGGTGGGAGCTCCTCTGGAAAGAGAAGTGTTCATGTCTCTGTTTGATTGATGGATTGATAGAGGTTTTTTGTTTGTTTATATGATGCACAGAGAATGTTATCCATTTCTCTCTTTTCGAGGCAGATATAGAGAGATTTGAGATAGCTGATCAACTATTTACTATCTTTTGTTCTCTTTCGTTTTTTTTTTCCTTCTTCTTTTGGCCCATACTTCCCTTTACCAAAGGACGAATGGGCATGTTTTTTTCTTACGTACACTCAATCATCACTTGTTCAATCTCTTTCAAACACTTATCTAATCCATTACAATATTATACGGGTCTGGCTACTGTACACCGGAAAAAGAGTTGGTATTAGACATGGCGTCGGTTTGAATATATGGCGACAGTTCAATTTGAATCGACGAAACCGAAATCAGAATTGGTTTCCGATTCTAGTTTCGGAACCAAAATCAGAATCGGGACCAGGGCGTCGGTCTAACTACCGTACACTAGAAAAAGAGTTGGTATTAGACATGACGTCGGTTTGAATACATAGCACCAGTTCCATTCGAACAGATAAAACCGGAATCAGAACCAATTTTTCTGGTTCTAGTTTCGGAACTGAATTGGAACCAGGACTAAAGTAGTTTCGGTTCCATTTTTAAAGGTGAACTAGAACTGACAGTTCCGGTTTGGTTCTAACCCGTGGTTCTTGTCTTTAAAATAATAAAAGTTAATTAATTAATTAATTGGGTCCGCCCCCCATTCACTTTTTCTATACTCCAATTTTCTCCCAATTCTGTCTAATTATAATTTCTCTCTAAATTCTCCAACTCTCCAAGTTTCCAATTCCCTCTTAATCACGCTAAGTTATTAATATTTATTTTATTTGCAATTATTTCATTTGTAATTTATTTTATTTGCAATTTATCTTATTTCCAATTTATTTTATTTGCAATTAGTCAATTACTAAGTTTCCAATTTCATTTATTTGCAATTACTACCTACTAAGTTTCCAATTCTTTCCCAAATTTATTTCCATCAATTTTTTAATATTTTTTGTTCAAGGAATTTTAAAATGAATTTTTTTAATGGCAAGTGGAAGTGTAAGGGGTGACGGTCCTAGTCGTTCTATTTCGATGAAAGACAAGGGTTGTATGACGGATAATCTCGGTTATGACGACACCGCCTATCACGAGTATCTACAACGCCAGGTCTATGCTGAAGAACTAGGCCTAAACTCTCATACTCCCCCTCTAATAATTTCTAAACCCGATCCCAATGCCACCCCCAATTTGACAAGCCAATCAGAAAATATGCATGATCCCCCTTCAGATTTTGAATTTGATCCACCTACAGAAGAGATGTTACATAAGCAGACCAAATCTGATCTCTTCGCATTCCATATGAAGAAAGTTACACAAGTAGATAAAAGCACTATAGTGGTTTGCAATTACTACAAAAAAGTATTTAAATGACACAAATCTGGAGGATATGGCTCTTATCGGAAGTATATAATGAACTAACATCCAGAAGCACAGGTCAGATCAAGTTCACAAGCCTAAATTTATAGGTACGTTACCCCTAACCAACAATTATTTAAATATAGTGATGAACAAAATAGAGAAGAATTAGCTAGAATGGTTGCAGTAGAATACTTACTATTTAGTTTGGTGAAAAAGTTGGTTTTATTAATTATTGTCGACGAGCATTAAATCCTGTTGTATATCGTGTTCCTATAGCCACGCTTACAAAAGCACTTGAAAAGATTTATAACAAAGAAAAAAGAAAATTGGAAAAATATTTTGAAAAATATAATGGTCGTGTTTCCGTATATGCCGACATATGGAGTGACCATTGGTAAATACATTCATACTTGGGTGTCACTTGTCATTATATGGATAATGCATGGACTATCTAAAAAAGAGTTCTTACATTTAAAGTTTTTGATGATGCACACTCTACTGCTTATATTTTTAGACAGTTTAGAATTATTTTTACAGAGTATAAAATTGAAAACAAAATTTTTACAATTGGTTTTGATAATGCTTCTAGCAATACCGTTGCTATTCCTCCTTTACTTGATTTATATAAACCTTATCTTGGTGGTAAATTTTTTCATCAAAGATGTACATGTCATGCTTTAAATTTATGTGTTCAAAAAGGATTACAAACTCTTCAACGGTTTATTTAACCTATGAAAGATGCCCTCTATTTTTTGTGGAAACATCCTTCTATAATGAAAGCATGGGCAACATATTGTAAACAAAATGGTAGATGTATCGTTAGATTTCCTCATGATGTTATTACACGTTGGATTCTACTTATAAATTGCTTGCTAGAAGTTATGATTATATGGATTTATTAGTTACTTTTATTCAATATCATGTTAATCACATTAATCTTTATCCAAGTCATTGAGATGTTTGTAACAAAGTTTTTGATTTGTTAAAAGTCTTTCATAATTCTACTAACAATTTATCTGATGTTTATTATCCTACAACTAATTTATTTATTATTAAAAGTCTTAATATTGTTGGTGCATTTACTCATTATGAATCTGACCCACAATTACTAGAGTCCGTTACTGCTATGAAGGAAAAATGGTTAGACTATTATAAGGAGTTTCCAAATATTTATTTGATTGTCATGTGTTTTGATTCACAATGTAGATTAGAAAATTTGTCTGAATATTTATCTCTTTATTATGAACAAGGCTTAAAAATAGATTATGATGTTGATACGTATTGTGATAGAATTAAGACATTATTGTATGAGTTATATGTTGAATATCTTAGAGTTTATGGTCTCTCACTGAACGTAGATGTTACACAAACTCAAAATGTATCTCAGTCCCCATCATCCTCCAAATTTATGAGTTTAGGGTATAATTTGTTATAAAAAAAAACCAAAAAATTACGAGGTTCTTCTTCATCAAGCTCCACCATGTATTGAGAGCTTGAATCTTATCTAGGTACCTCTTTAGAGTTTATAAAAGACACTGAAGTTAAAAAATTTGAGATCCTACACTAGTGGAATGAGAATGAAAGGTATCTTCCAATCTTGGCAATGATAGCCAAACAAATTCTTTCAACATGGCGGTGGAACAAGAGTTCAAAATCAGGGGGAATATTTTGGAATCAAAACGTTCGCTTTTGAGTCTAAAATCACTTCAGATGCAAGCTTGTGTAGATGATTGGACCAATGCACAAAATAGACAACAAAAAATCGATCAAGACGAACCCTACAATTTCTTTAAAGATGGCCAACCTGAAAGTGGAACGGATGATCATGACAACAATTAGGACACGTCATCACCAAACCTGCAATAAAAGGTAAGAGAACTACGTGGTCTTTGATTCCTATATACCTCAAGGGGATACGTAGACAACTTAATTGTGGTAAAAATTAAGTGTGAGGTTAACTTTACATTTTTTTTTAGTTTTATTTTTATTTAATTCTGTAATTTGTCATTTATTTATTTTATTTTATTTTCGGGAGATCCAATAAAATGCTTTTGCAATTTTATATGTTTATTTTTTTTATTAAATAAGATTAAAAAAAAAAAAATCGGTTCATAACCGTCGAGGGAGGTTCCGGCTCTGATTATGGTTCCCCCAAAACTGAAATTGGCTTGGAACCGGAACTGAAACCGGCACCATGTCTAGTTGGTATGAACCACTTAGTCGTTGAATCCAACCGTTAAATTATTTTCTAAACATTAAGGTCACCGGTCACGTTTGGTTACTATAGTGGAATGATAATTATAATGGTAACGGGAATGAGAATGAGAATGAGAATGGGAATGATTTTTTTGTTTGGTTGGTAGAATTATTCTCTAAAGCAGTATTTTTTTTTTTTTTTGATTAATAACTGAATGGAATGGAGTTAACTGTATTTTGACCAAAATACCCCTATTTACAAAACATTTATTATAACATGATATATTATGGATAATAATAATAAAATATAAAAGTACATTTATATATAATATTATATAAATTATTATAATGTTATATATAATATATATATAATATAATAATATATTGGAAAGGAGGGTATTTTTGGAATAGAGTTAAGGCATAGGAGGGTATTTTTGGAATACCAATTTTAGTTTGGAATTGGAAAGGGCTTTCCATTGGTTTTTGGATGGAAAGCTCATTCCATCAAAATGGTGGAAACACCATTCCAATGGAATTTCCTTTCCAACACATTAGCAAACCAAACATCAAGAATGGCCTTATTTCCGTTCCTTTTCATTCCAGCCAACCAAACAGACCTTAAGAATAATGCTATATAATCCAAATAACTAACCCAAATGATGTGGTAAGTGAGTTATCATCACCACACACAACATAAGAAGACGTGATTAATGAAAAAATCACTTACCACATCATTTGAATTGAAATTTGGATTAAATTTGTAGATTGTCTAGCATTAATAAAACATTAATAGTAGTTTCCAAATTGACATCAAGTTAGTGCAATTTGCCCTTAAAAATTGGACCTCCTTCACGGTGGAGGAGGCGCCAATGGATTTGCATCAATTTTGGCCGGTCCTATATCATACCGAAACTCGCTTCTATACAAAATAACCTTGCTATAGTACATTTATGCAATTATAATGACTACCAGAAAATTGAATAAATATACTAACAAAGACACCATGGTCTCAGTAACAATTGTGTGCAACAAAAGTTTATCAAATTAATGGTCCATCTATATCTTTTACAACAGGAGATTAATGTTAACATTCTATTCTATAAACTCCCCATTGATTGTTTATTTGGGAGAATTAAACAATACATTTATCACAATTGTAAATTAATCCTGAATTTAATCATCTACGACAACAGCTCAAAAACTTGAGTCTTCAGTTGTAGGTCGCCTCAAGAAATATCGCAAACTATTAGAAAGAACCTGCAAATTTGATCAAACCAAACTTAACTTAGTACTAAAAACTTGCTATTTATTAACATTTAAAAGTCTTCAATGGCCATAGTTGACTGATATGTCATACTAGATTTGATTGGATTAGATAGGATTGAATTTAAATAAACAAAAGGGTTATTAGCACTAGTCCTCCTTGAACTTTACGCGAGTTCGTATTTTACCCCTTGAACTTTTTTTTTAGGCATTAAACTCCATGAACTCTCATTTATTAGCAAACAATTTGGTTTATTGCCCCATGAACTGCTGTTTGGGGGGTATCTACAATCAGGTTTTGCCAATAAATGAAAGTTCAGGGGGTTTAATGCCAAAAAAAAGTTCAAAGGGTAAAATGCAAAATCGCATAAAGTTCAGGGGTGACTAGTGCCAATAACCCTAAACAAAAACATATTTTGACTAATATATTTTCAAACTAATACTCTCTACATGACATTGTTAGATTTACCTGTTGGAGAGGCTTGATGATGGCTTTTCCCCTGTAACTGACATGAAACTTTGCCTTAGCAAGCAACCCCTAGGAGCGAAAAACAAGAATTCAGGCCAAAAACAATGCTACACCTGAACGTAATTCGATTTAAATACAATATAAAACTGGATACTTCTTTATATATAATCACCTCAGTGTCAAACTCTCCCGATTCAACAGCGATGCTGACGTCAGTTATAATCTTTACGAGATCCACCAATAATCCAGGGCGATCAGCTGACTCCACATAAAGCAAGCTTCAATGAAACAAAACGAAAAGGCAAAGACGGGTGAGAGCCACATTAGTGCTTGCTTCATTCCCATACAAAGTTAACATCATAAATCAGTACACGGGATATAGCTGAGACTCTGGGCAACTATTGTATCAGGGCCAAGTGTTTTTGGGTTGGAAAACCCCCAGAATTTGACTAAATCAAGCATTACCTTCGGTCAGGACCATCATCAGAGATGGTTATGTGGGTAGCTATGTCCACATCAACCTGAGAAATTCCAGCAAAGCAAAATTTGAGCCAAGATTGACGTGGGATATAACACTCCCTCAACAGTTGACAATAGACATTTTAAATACTAAATTCACTTTTCGAAAAATGTGATAGTAAAGAGGAGACCCAAAATACTTAACAGCTTGAAAAATTAAGACAGGATAAGGAAATCAAAGACCTGCTGTGGAGGTGGAAGAACACCAAAGGCTGCACCCATTGCTAACTGGGAACTTGATTCCTGTTATCACCGATTCAAATTAAATAAGCTTTTCAGTTAGGCAAGTCCTACAGGGCGAGCTTCATAAGGTGATACACGGGAAAAAAAATGGTTACCGGATGGTACTCAAGCATATTGTTTATAATTGTCAAACGAATTGCCTCAAGTAGCTCTGGATCTTCAACTTTCCTACCAGTATCACTGCACAGAAGGACAAGACCAAATTAATCAAAGTAGCTACAGGTTGAAAGAGTTGATGCAAAACACTCCTTATTCTATTCTACGCTTATTTTGGGGGTTATAGAAATCCTTGTATACACGTCTCTTCATCATTACTAGTACAAATCTGTTTGACATGGAACGTCACCAATGCAATGCATTTCGCATCAAATTAGTATCATTCTTTCACCACTCAAGCATATTGAAAAACAAACCAAACCACCAGTTTATCAAGCATCTAAACTAGGTATCTATTACACTCAGCAACTGCAGACTAGAAAAATTAACATCAATTAAACAAATCAAAAGGATATGAAACGAACACAGGTCCAAAGTAGTCAATAACACAAGGACTCAAGTAAAGAAATACATATGTATCACATAACCTACGCTTTAGTGATGGCAAACTTGTTGTGCTTCCCAGAAGAATCCAAATAGACTTTTGCCTTAACAACATTGAGCCCAAGGTTTTTAAGTGCGTTCATCTGCAGCCCATTTACCAAGTCTCACTAGAGCATATATCATAACAAAACAATGATATAGATAATGCGAAACTGGAAGTTTCTTTTTTCAATAGACAAGATTTAGTATAGATATGGCAGAAACAGAAGAAAAGATAGCCAAACATGTATATCTAAACCAGTCGGTAAATAGATGCATACAGTATCAAGAAGAGCTCCAAGGCGATCACCAAAAGTTATCTCCACCACGGTTGCATCTGGGTCAGAATCTGAGTCAATTATGACTTTGGGAGTTGGAATTGTATCAGTCTCGCTATTGCTTCCATCCTGTTTACAATTTCATAACCACATCCAACAATCAAAGGAAAAGGAATAAATTAACAATTTAATATGCATAAACAATAATAAATAGAATCAAATAGGATGCATACCTCAACAGCCGTAGCCGAGGCTCTTGGAATTATTGTAGTGGCTGAAGATGGAAACCTGAAAAAAGTACACAAGAAGAATAAGCAAAAAGTATGCAATAAAGCGCTATATAAGTCCCAAAACCAAAGAGTGTCTTACGCCTAAACCATGTAATTTAAATGACTTGATGTGATTAGGTTACACTACTTGTTGATTCTCAACACAAAAAACAGGCAAATATGCAAAAGATTATAACCTTCAATGCAGAAAACATTCATCAAATATAGTTGCAAAATTAGATGCTAAAAATTAGACTAATCTGCAAGTGGGTAGTAGAAATAACAACCAATTTACGAAAAGCAAATCAGAAATAATGTTGTATTAGAAATCAAAAAAGAAAAAAGAAATTGTGTACTTACACTAAGCATATATCATTTTCCATTTGTAAAATCACCACAAATATAAAATCTTATCAATAAAATGTCAAAATCTGTCAACAGATTGGTACCAATACAAACTAATAAATGAGAAGATCCTAAGTTCCTAAAATATGTACTAGTGAATCAATCATTATCAATTACTGGATTACATGTCCCCACCAACAACATCAAATTAGGAATAAATCTCTAACTTAAAGACCACAAAATTGATAAATTTGATATAAGCTAACATTCTTATGACAATCCAGCATCCTATTTGGATTTTGGAGATCTATATCAAGTAATATACAGTAATCAACTTCGAACATAAACCTCACACTAATTCAAAAGGAAAAAAAAAAAAAAAAAAAAAAAAAAGTCCACAAACCATGTTCATTTCCTGATCAGAAAAAGGTCAAACAAAGCAGAAAACAACAATGAGAATCGAAAACAAGATCCCCAAGTTCAAATCAATAGAAGCCATGTACCTTCTACTATGAGCACTGCAAAGTGGTTTAGCACCAAAACCAAAAGACCCTTTAAGGAAATCACCACTAGACAGGGTTCTCTCCACAGCTTTGGGCTTGTCACTATAATAACCAGAGTGAACAGATAAATGCACAGAAGAAGTCATGGAAGCAGCCATTTCTTGAAGCTGGACACAGAGAGAGCAAGCAGACCCACCCAGATGAGGCAAAATACTAGAGAGAAGAAGAAGAAGAAGTGAAAACAGAGAGCGTAAGGTAGTTGAAAGAGAAGAAGGAGAAGAAAGTAGAAATGGGTTGGAGAGTTGTAGTAATATCCGCCATTAAAAGAGAAAAAAAGACGGTTTTTATCTGCTCTCGCTATCTCTACCCAATCCTTTGCATTTATCTCCAACGTCCGTTCTTCACACCTCATCTGAATCTTTCTTTTCATTATTTATTTATTTTTAAGTCTTTTAAAGAGAATAAATTTAAAGCCTTTTAACAGCGACGCTTATGGTTAGGATGCCACCCAAAATTAACAAAGTTCCAGCTACTCTCTAGTAGTCTCTACACTATCTAACTATATTTACCAATCCACAAAAGTTTCCAATGCCCTCGAAGGCTCGAACCATACGGTTGTGGATTCAAGTCGTGTCACCCTCCCTAAATCCCAAATTTAATAAATATCGATACTTCAATTGAAATATTATATATATATATATATATGGGTCAGGCTATATTAACTCAAATTTCTGATTCAATTTTTTGACTTTAATATCTCAACCACTCATTTACTCATGTGCTATCTAATTCAATGGTTAAGATATTGGAGTTATAAATTTGAGTTGATATAGCCTATATATGACAATATCTATCTAACGATCTATCCATGTATTTTTTATTTTATTTTTTTTGAAGTTTTTTGTCATTTGTAAGATTCGAGTCGCTGATTTAGGAGTCATTTACCTAAACCCCAAGCTACGCCATATAGACAAATATCTTTTATATTTTCGTATGTTTTGAGCCACTCTTATTATGTCATATGGTGTTATGAGTGGTGTTTGGATGTATATGGCCTAATCATTAGTATAATGTGACGTGGGTTCTTATGTAATTGTATATGTACTTGTCATTCATGTTATATCACTTGGATCTCATGTGATTTGTTATCCTTTTACCTTATGAGTTATGATATAATTTGAATGGTGACTTGAGGTGAATGTTGAAACCACTAGTATAATGTCATATGTGTCTGTTGTGTTATTAATTATCTTTATAATATGTTATAATTTGATAAATTGAATGGTGTCCCGATGTATATTTGTGAACCACTCATGTGTGTCTCTTGTGTGATTAATTATCTTTATAATATGTTATAATTTGATAAATTGAATGTTGTCCCGATGTATATTTGTAAACCACCGATATTATACTTCATTGATTACTTTTATCAAGTGATATAACTTGAATGATTTAGGCATATTCATCCGAGAATTGAAGTGTTTGTCATAATTTGAAGTACAATCGGAAAAAAAAAACTCCCTATTTATTTTTTAAAAAATTTAGAGAAGTTTGATTCATGATATAAATATAATTTTATGTTTCTTAGAGGAAAAAAGAAAGATAAAAAAATCTTTGAAAAATTAGCTTAAAATCTAAGCAAGAGAAATATTTATTTTGTTGTGAATAAAAGAATAATAGATGAACAAGAAATAATTGAATAAGAGATTAAATAAATAATAAATAGAAGAATAGATGAGAGATGCGAGAGAATAACAATAATGTGAGTTAAATGAAAGATGGAGAATTACCGCTTCCTTATATTGATGATTCAAGATTACCCTTTTCTTAACAACAAAGTAAAGCTTATTTATAGGCAAACACATACAATAAAATGAAGACACATAAAAGGGGTGCGTGTCACAAAAATGAAGCTCACATGTTTCTTTACATGCAAAGTTTGTTGTGGAAGACTTGAGTATTGGTGGAAAGCCAACGATTAATTACAACACCCCCCCCTTGGATTTCCAACATTTGTATTTTAGTTTGCTAAAAAAAACCCAATGGGACAAAAACCTTAGTAAAAATATATACAATGATCTTTTGGATCAAGTGGTGTAGATGTGTTCAAAACTGTCTCATTAAAACCTTTCCAGTAAAACCCAGTGGGACAAAAACTGGTTGAAGGAAAAAGAGTACAGTACACATATGTCCATTCAAAATTTTGCTCCCCCTGATTGAACGCTCCCCCTGGACAAAACTTCAACATCAATCCTGTAATTTACAAAGCCGACGCATGCCAATTCCATATTCCAGTTTCTCAAAAGTTGATGTAGGCAATGCTTTGGTAAACAGATCTACTAGATTATCTGTAGACCGTATTTGTTTAACATCAATTTTGTCAGCTCTATTGGAGTTCATGAGTATAGACGAATTTATGAGAAATATGTTTGGATCTATCTCCTTTGATATATCCTCCTCTAATTTGAGCAATACAAGCCGTAGTATCTTCAAATATTGGTGTCGGCATTCCTGTAGATAATGAAAATCCACATGTATTTTGAATATGATAAATAACTGACTTTAGCCACACACATTCTTGGCTTGTTTCATGAATTGCAAAGATCTCAGAATGATTAGATGATATAGCAACAAGAGTTTGCTTTATGGAGTGCCAAGAGATTGATGTACCATTATAGGTAAAAATATATCTCGTTTGTGAACGAGCTTTATGGGGATCAGATAGATACCCGGCATCAGCATAACTAAGTAAACCTGAAAAATTGTTAGATTTTGAATAATATAATCTTAAATCTCTCGTTCCACCAAGATAATGAAAAAAATGTTCAATCCTATTCCAAAGTCTTCGAGTTGGTGCCGAACTGAATCTAGCAAGTAAATTTACTGAAAATGTAATATCTGGTCTAATACATTGTGTCATATATAATAAAGCACCAATTGCATTAAGATATAGTACTTCAGGACCAAGTATCTTTTCATCATCTTCTGTTGGTTGGAATGGATCTTTCTTAGAATCAAGAGTTCTAATAAGCACATGAGTATTTAATTGATAAGCATTATCCATATGAAATCTTTTTAGAATCTTTTCAACATATGCTGATTGATGGATAAGTATTTCATTCAATTTATGATCAATCTCCAGGCTGAGACAATATCTTATCTTTCTTATTTCTTTATAAAGACACATTAGTATAATATGATTATTATATCCTTATCTTATCAGATATTCATTGAGACGGTTATACAATATCAGTCCAGATTGTTTTTAATCCATATAAGGATTTCTGTAGGTTCATTAAATATAGATTACGAGATCTCGATTTATATGTTTCTAGCATTTTAAATCCTTCAGGGATTATAAATATTTGCTTTAAGTGAATCATATAAATGATTATTACGTTTAGAAGATGTATTTCAAGCCTTTTAAAGGCAGCTAAATTTATCAAAAATTTGAAATGTAATCGTATTCATCACTATTGAATACTAAGTTTCTGTGAGAAACCTTGTGCTACGAGTCGTGCATCATATCTTACGATCTCATTTTTCTCATTACGTTTTCGTATAAAGATCTTTTAGTATCCAACTAGTTTGACATCTTCAGGTGTTTGGAGAACTATTGGTCTAAATACTTTATGTTTGGCTTATGAAGTCAATTCTTCTTGAATTGCTTCTTTTCATTTAGGCCAATCATGCCTTTGTCTACAATCATCGATACTATGAGTTTCATAATTATCATTTCAGTAGGTACTGTATTTGAAAATGTATCACTGATGATTATTTCTTCACTATTCCACATTTCTCATGTATGATTTATAGAAATTTATTAATTCTTATATTCTTGTATCTTTGTAGAGATTTCTTCCATTTTAATGGATTTAGTTATTTCATAGACTCGTGTCTCTTTAGATATATCAGACTCTTATTGAGTTGATTTAAAGAAAATGGATTTATTTATAACTCGAGCTTTGTTTACATTAGGATCCTGATAACAATACCTTTCAAAGGTTTATAAACTTATGATATGCATCAGATGATTTATTTGTTGTATTTTATTCAGATCGTTCTTCAGGAACAATCATCCAGCTGGGGTTTATGAGATAGCAACTTATAAAATTTTTGTCACTTTTAATATATCAAGTAACCGATTAATAATTATCTGATGATCAATTATCTTTCGTATTTGAGTGATACAAAGACTGAAATGAAACACTTTTATTACATATATAGAGAATTGAATTGATATCTCTATTTTGTATAAGAGTAATTTTTCATTTACTCCTCTCTTCTGGAGAAAATTCTCTTTCTTATAATGATATGAAAATTAATCAATATAATAATACGCAGGTCGTGTGCAAAAAGATAAACTATCAGAAGCATAAATTATCTGATAAAAGATTAATCAAAATCATCATAAATCTTAGAATGGTAGAGAAATCTTATCTTAGATCATGTCAGATATACAATAAAGGCATACACAATATAATAAAATATCTTAAAAATGAGCATGTCTATAACCAATTACAAATTGTAATGGTAAATAATGATGATAAGCAGTGGGTCAGAGATGAATAGAATGTCTCCATATAGAAATTGGTAATTGTATCGAAATAATAAAGTTCTCGCAATTACCTGAAGACGTTTGATAAGTGTCTTTGCTAATCCATTTTGGAGTATGAGCATGTGGAATTGGATGTTCAACATCAATCCCAACTGATCTGCAATATTCATCAAATATCTTGGAATTAAATTCATCAACATTATCAAGGCGTATTGTCTTAATCAGATGATCGGGAAAATATGACCGAAGCTTGATAATCTGTGCAAGTAATCTTGCAAAAACAACATTATGTGTTGATAATAAGCAAACGTATGACCATTTGATGGATGCATCAACTAGGACCATAAAATAGCGGAATAATCCACTTGGTGGATGAATAGGTTCACATATGTCCCTTTGAATCCTTTATAGAAAAGACAGGGATTCAAAGCCAACCTCAGAATGATATAGTTTTATTACTAATTTCCCTTGTAAACATGAAGTACATAAATTTTCATGGGATAAAAGAATCTTCTGGTTCTTTAATGGATGTCCATGAGAATTTTCGATGATTATACACATCATTGTAGATCCCGGGTGACCAAGACAGTTATGCCAAAACATAAATATTTTTGGGTCTGAGAACTTCTGGTTCATAACTGCATAAACTTTTACACCTCTTATAAGAGTGTAATATAATCCAGATGATAAAGCATGTAGCTTTTCCATAGTGAGTTTCTGGCTTGAATTTATGAGAAGTAATGCACAGATACTCAATATTCTCATCATTTAAAATTCTCATGTGATAACCATATTTTAGTATTGTTTGGTAACAATATCATGGCTCTATTGGAGCCTTCTATCAGATCTGCTGGACCTGATATTGTATTAACATTTGCCTTGAGGCCTTGAGCAAGGTTAAATTCAGAAAGTATTTCTGATTCTGTAGAATCGTATGTGTCATTGCATTATCGGCTAGACATATATCTTCTATACCTTGCTTTTTAATATCACCTAACTTATTGTTTAAAGACATATCTATTCACAAAACAAAAAATAAATAAAGTGCATATCAGATAGAGTGATCAAAAGTATAAACATATAGATATGAAAATATATCACTTCATAAAACAAAATTATGAATCATATTGATTTTTCGAACTTCCAGGTCGACCATGAACTATAGGTTCATAAAATTCAGAAAACTTCAGGTTCTAAATAGAAATTACAAATTGAATTTCTAGATGAAAGAATCGTAACTTGATCCAATTCAGAATTTCTGGTTATGATAAACTTTGACATAAAAGTTTTAATATCACAATTTAAATTGAATTTAGAGCTTCAAGTCTGATTAGAACTTCATGTTCAAAACTTAAGAACTTCAAGTTCAGATTCAAAACTTCGTATTCAAAATTAGAACTTCAGGTTCTATATAGAATTCGAATTTTGGAATTTCAGGTTCCAAGTATGACATTCATGTACATAGTAATGAATCCATAACTCCATATTTTTACTGAAATTTAAAATTTAGAACTTCAGATTTTGATCGGTTTGTAAAACCGCACCAACTTAAATATTATAATGATAAATCTAGAAAACTTCACATTCTGGTTAGTCGGTCTAGTCGAGCTTGGTTTAAATTCCAAAAACTTAACGATTGACCTAGTTTGGCTCTACACATAATTTATACAAATCCAGAAACTTCAGGTTCTGGTTAGTTGACATACTCAGATACATAAATTGCATACAATTAAATAGATACGTAAAATTAAAATAATAGATAATATAACAGAAATAAGATAAAGAAGAACGAGAGAATAACAGTATGAGATAAAGTGAAAAGGGAGAAAATTTACTGTTTGCTTTTATTGATGATTTCAGATTACATCATGACCACACAATTTCAGTTTTGTAGTAATTTTGAATAAAGCAGAATTATACTCAGAGACTGATCTAAAGTCTTGAAAACGTAAATGTTGCCACTGATACCTGACATTTGGTAATGCAACATCGGGTTGGTTATCAAATCGGTCTTTTAGTTCTTGTAATAAAACTTCTAATTTTGAAACAGTTAGGTATTGGGTTTTTAGATCCTCATGCAGATGGTGACGGATAATAACTATGGTAGTAGATTTGTCTTGTTCATATGCCTTGGCCTCATTTTCAATAGTGTAATACATGCCTTCTGATTTTATGAGTAATCTAACATTAATAACCCAGGACATATAATTGTTCTCAGACACTTCTAGTGCAGTAAATTTCAAACTTGCAAGCTTTGGCATTATTACAGCTTCTGGTTATCCAAAAATCACAATCGGAGTCGGAACTTCTGGTCTGACAAAAATTCGAGGAATTTAAACCTTTAGACATATAAAGGAATATTTGTAAGTAAATAAATCCAGAAGCTTTAGGTTCCGGTGATGATAAATAAATCTATAAACTTCAGGTTCTGGATGGGTGACCAAACTGTTTAAATAAAAATCGCAAAATAAAATGTGTAATAATAAATGCAAAAAAATTAAATCCAGAACTACAGGTTCTGGTAAGTTGGTATAGCCAATCTCATAAAAACATATAAATAAATAAATGTGAGAAAGTAAATTGCGTAAAAATAAAACGTGAGAAAGTAAATTCAGAACTGCTGGTTCTGGTATTAATAAATAAAAATCTAGAAGCTTCAGGTTCTAGTAATAATAAATTCAGAACTTCAGGTTCTGGTAATAAATCTAGGAACTTCAGGTTCCAGTGATAATAAATTCAGAGGCTTCAGGCTCTAGAAATAACAGCATCGTGCTGATAACGTGTTGTGAATCAAAGAATAATAGATGAACGTGAATCAAAGAATAATAGATGAACAAGAAATAATTGAATAAAAGAAGAAATAAATAATAAATAGAAGAATAGACGAGAGATGCGAGAGAATAACAATAATGTGAGTTAAATGAAAGAGGGAGAATTACTGCTTCCTTATATTAATGATTCTTTTTTTTTTTTTTTTTGATATATATGAACCAAACCAGAAACTTACAGCCAACAACAAAGCAAGGAAACAACAGAAAACAGAACCATTACAATGAACTAAAATCCAACCATAAGAACTCACGACTAGAAGAAAAAGCTGCAAATGCAAGCTCAAGAGTAAAGGAGTTTCCAGATTTGGAAATCGCTAAACACTTAATAGCGTCAACATCAGAAAGCAACACTTTAATATCATTCAAGATAAATTTAGATTCCCCTACTAGAGGGATGGAATCGTTAAGAAAAGGAATCAAAGAAGAGGAAAACACATCAACAAAATCAATCTTCAGCTCATAGAAATACGCCAACTGAAGACCTTCCCGAAGAGCAACCAGTTCGCCCATATCTGAATTAACCAAACCTGACAGCAGATTTGCTCTAGCTGCAACAACCAATCCCTTATCATCTCTAATAATCGCTCCAATACCAATTGACCTCCCATTTTTACGAAAAGCAACATCCGTATTCAGTTTTAGCCGACCAGGAGGAGGGGGTAACCAATCAATGCCACAACTGATATGACCATTAGGGGAGTGCATCACTGCAGCAGAATTTAACTTCAGAAATTCTGCTGTAAGAGCCAAAGCACCAGAAAAAACCAACTCCGGCGGCTTACCTTTCCCTTCACAATTATACTTATTCCTATTATCCCAAATAGCATAAGCAATCATGCAAAAACTGCCCAGATCTTCTGCAGAAACAAGCGAAGAGACATAAAGAAAAACATCAAAAGCAGACAGCAGATGCACACCAGCCAAAACATAATCAAAAGAAGACAACCGCCAGCAATTTCTAGCTATTTTACACCAGAAAATAGCATGTTCAAAAGATTCAACCAAAGAACCACACCTATTACACCTATAAGAATCCACCACCTTTCTTTGCCACAGATTACTCTTTTCTTAACAAAAAAGTAAAGCTTATTTATAGGCAAACACATACAATAAAATGAAGACACATAAAAGGGGCGCGTGTCACAAAAATGAAGCCCACATGTTTCTTCACATGTAAAGTGTGTTGTGGAAGACTTGAGTATTGGTGGAAAGCCACTTATTAATTACAATATATATATATATATATATTTAATTTTTAATTTTATGGATCATATCCAAATCATTTTCGTAAAATCCAATACTATTAGGATGGGTTAAGCTAAATCTGACTTAAAATTTTAACTTTAGCATCTTAACCACTCATATGGTCTTAATTCAATGATTAAGATTTGAATGCATTTATAACTAAGTTGTTTTAACTTAATCATTTTTGTTTAATAATGGGAAAGTATCATTTCCCCCTATATTATGATCTATTAATAAATCTGCCCCCAGTATTTTCCTTAATAGCCAGTCTCTCCCCTAAAACCAAACGTAATTGCCATATTCTCCCTTTCTATTAAAAAAGTTAATTTTCATGTTAAAAGACATTTTTGCCCTTCAATAATTGTGAAAAATGGGTTAACAAAATTAATCATAAAAAAAAAAAAAAAATTCTTAAATAGATCTCCACCATACATCTTTTAGATTGGATGGTGGAGATATAAAGATAATTTACAAAGCTAAATTAACAAAAGAAACAAAATAATAAAATAAAAAATGATGGTCTGAATCGCCACCATCTTCAATGAAGATAAAAAAAAAAAAATTAGTTTAATCACATTCAATGTTCAAACAACCTAGAAATTGAAAATTAATTTTATTTTTTCAAAAAATCAAAAGAGATTCATAATCCAGGTTCAACATCATCATCATCAATCATCCACATTCAATATCAATCCAGAATCCTCTCCATTCAATTTTAAAATTCAAATTCAAATTGAAAAAAATATATATATATATATATATAACAATCACCACAAACCATCCACCCAAAACACACCACCATCATTTTTCCAGAAATCATCTTCATCTCCAACCATCTACACCCTCAAATCCAACCTACCATCACCTACCATCATACACAACCAAACCCATACTCAAATCTAAACCCAAACATAACCACCCCCCTAAAATCAACCACCAACACCTACAGCCACACCTACACAAACGAGCACCGATCTCCTCTCAACAGAGGTAATTGATGCTCGATCTTGCTGTAGGACATGGTCTTGACTTGATCATGTTTGTCTTGTGGAAAAGATCAATAATATACAAACTTGTTCCTTGAAACTTTAAAACCGAGAAAATTACTAACTAACCCAAAGTCTTAAGGGCAAACTTTGATTGAAGAACATTATTAGTGTGAATGTCTGTGTCAATTAGAGAAGCATCACTGCTAGTTATCATGCTAGGGTCAACATATACTAAGAGTTTGTTTGGTTGGGCTTTTGAAAAACCTATATTGGTAAAAGATCTACTTTGTAGTAGATCTATTAGAAATAGAGTTTTTGAAAAAAAAAAATCATAGATGTTTGGTTGGTAGACCTTTTTTTTTTTAAAAAAAAAAAATCTATTTGAAGAAGCATCTCCCCATGAGCTTTTGCTCAGTAGAGGTTTAAACTCTACTAGTCTCTACTTAATTTAAAATAGACAATCTCAAAAGCTCAACCAAACAACTCTAAAAAACTCAAATAGACGTTGGTAGACCTTTTGAGCCAGTAGAAAGCTCAACCAAACATGCACTAAGAGATAAAACAACTCTACACAAGCAAACTTCTAATAAAATAAAAATAAAAATAAAAAGAGTAACGAAATATTTGCACCCTTGAAAATTGTATTTGCCCCCTAAATCAGTGAATTTTTTAAATTTCAAAACTTATTAAAATGATAAAAATAATTATATCTCATACATCATGATGATACAATATTTAATATTCTTAACATTTTAATATAAAAAGAAAATTATAATATATTTTGATTATAATATTAATTTTTATCAATTAAAATTTAGTGAATATTTAAAATTATAAAAAATTAAGAAGATAAAATCACTGAATTTAATTTGAAAAAAACAAACTAAAAGAAGAAAAAAAGGAATAAAAAGATGGAGGAGGTTTCTGAGTGGGAAGGTTCCGATTATATTCTTCCATATTTATGTTTTTCATTTAGTATAAAAAAAATATATTAAGATAGCCCCTACTATGATCCGTCTCTGCATATGTTTTAGGGCCAAGTTATATTATTGTAACTTTGAAAATAATTATTGTTAAGTGACGTAATCGTTTCCGCATGTTAAAGATAAGAAGATTAGTTCTTATATATTTCTAAAATTAACCTCGCAGACACACAAGTCAAAAGAGACAAGTATAGGGACAAGTAAGGGTCATTCACAGAGAGATGTTATCCATCGATCGTCTCACGTTTTATAATTTATTGAAAGAAATGTAAATAAGAACATGACAAATGTGAGAATGATGTGTGTGAAGTGTAAGCATGATTGAGTGTGTGTGAGTGTGTGAGTGTGTGTGTGTGTGTGTGTGTGAGTGTGTTAAAGAATCATGAAAAATGAAATAAAATGACCTAAGGGCTAAAGATAGAAATGTAACTAGGTACTTGCCTTTCTAAGTTAAACTACTCCTAATTAGATTAATCTACTCCTAAAGGCAAGCACACTAAGTTACGAAAATAGATGTGGCTAGGGGAGATGCAAGACAATGTACACAAAAGGTACTCATAATCACCATGATATTCATACACTCATAATAACCAAACGCATAAACACTCCAAGTTTGGGTTCAACCTTGCCTTTAGTATGATTTCTAAGAATAGAAGTGGGGAGAGTCGTCTAATCATCGATCGCTACTCACCGTTGTTGTGCCGAGTGAGCAACAACCAAGGGTCGTGTTAAGCAAGAAGGTTATAGAACCAAAATCCAATCAAGCATGGGTGTGTACTCATCGTGAATTCCACCCATTCAGTTAAAAGCATAATCAAAGCCAAGTGTGATATTCACCTAACCCTAATTCTTAAATTAACCTAATCCCTAAACATGCATCAAGAGTGGGTGTGCAATCAATACAAGTCAAGAATCAAGCTATGAAGCAATTGAATGAAACAATACTTGAAGAAATTAAATGCAATTAAGCAAATAAATAGCACTGGTGTTAGGTTTACAAATTTCCCTAATGGGGATACACATCTAAGGAGAAAATAACAAAAGAAGAGTACATAGAGAAAACCCTAGTGTTGTTCCCGGATCTCCATTCTTCCATTGAAGTTCCTCTTCCTCGTAGACAAGAAAAGATGACTCTTTCCTCTTGAATCTCCTCCAAAGATGGATAGTTGAAGGTAGAATGTGGTGATGGTGGTGAGGCATCCATGAAGGAAAGACTCGAAATCACAATTCGTAAAAACCGTTAGAAACTAGACTTTCGAGGATTTCCGAATATATGTGGATCGAAACATGGTTCAATCCGAGGAGAGAGATATCACCCTCTGAAGTTGGATGTTCTGCATGAGTTTTTACAATTTCAACTCTTTTCACCTCCAAATCTCATCTTTTGCTCATTTTTGCCTCCTAAACTTTACTTTAAGCTCAAACATCATTGGTAGGGAATATAACCTATACAAGCTCAACAAAACATACTATATACACAAACTTATTTGAAAACAAGTACAAAAGCTAGGTAATTGGGACCTCAAATAGGTATATAAATATGACAAAATGTACCACTACAAATGAGATTGCTGACCTGTCATTCATTGACGGTCTTTCCATCTAATCACCGTTTTGGACGGTTTTACTTGACGACGCTAAATGCTAATACCATTTATATATTTAACTTATATCAAAATACATCTGACACACATATCATAATCTTAGTATATATTTTTTTTAAGTATCTTTCAAAAAGAAAAATTCTAGAATTATTTCTTGTTCAATGACATCAATACAAGTATCTGATACCTTATACTGTATATCAAATTATCAAATAGATAATTTGATCATTTTTCTTCCACGATTAATATTACTAATCCATTTCAATAAAATATATTGTTTCATAAAATAATTATGATTAAAGATGTTAACATCCCATTGATTTTCTTTATAATATTTTGACTTGACACTGAGAAATTGTGTCATGTTAAAATGCATCACACCCAGTTGGTCAGTTTAATGGGTCAAAATGTCCTACTAGTGATTTATTAAAATTTGACAACAAATCTTTATATTAACAAGTTATAATGAGTAATCCATTATATTACAGGATTGACCATTTAGATCCATAAACTATATTTTTTGAATGAGTTTGGATCGTGTTAATGTCTAGTAATATTAGACATAATCAAACCAATATATTGGATCAATCTCTAAATACCATTTGACACCCAAAAGAACACCATTAAAATCATTTATTTTCTTAATTATTTGATGGTAACAAGATGAGCTATGAAATAAGTGTGTAGAACAAGATTATACGAATGATTAGCACTTTAATTTCACTAGACACCCATTTCGCTTGCTTTTCAATTCCAATCAAATAAGCTAATTATTGTTGTTTCAATTGTGGACCAATATTTACATGCAGTGGGACTGTTGGGTTCCAATTGCTTGGCAATTCCCATTCTCAACACTTGGTGCACATACTTCACATTGTTGATTGTTGTCACTCTTTAATACAATTATACAAATTTCATGTCAAATGTCTCACTCACTTTTAAGGGGCGAATCCAGGATTTTCTATCCAACACAATACGCATTTGTTAGCACAGAAGAAGCAGCGACTATGATTTATGAACCAATAACTTGTAATCTCACCCCTCAATCAACACCGCCAGGATCATCAAAGTCCTAGGTGACCTGCAAAGTCTTCTATTGCTAAAAGTTCATTAACACTGCACAATTAAAATGCCTCAATAGTACTTAAATTAATAGCTACTTCAGAGCAAATGGAACTTACAACTTGGTAAAGAGAGCATGATATAGAATTCACAAGCAACCAAAAATTCCATCCATGCTTTAGTCCCAAAAAATGGAAAATGCTTGGGTATTGACCAATCAGTACTAAGACATACTGACCACCCAATGGGGTGTTGCCATGTGGCCCAAACTCTTTCACTTTTTACATTTTTCTCCTTGCTTTGGGTTACGTGGCAACCAACAATTGGTTGGTCAGTATGCCTGGGTGCTGACCGGTGTTCCCCAAAAATAGTCAAAACATGAACCATTGACAAGTGGATAAACTCTTATATAGGTAATCTGCATCCTAATACTTTTTTTGTTTATACTGTCAAAATTCATTCCTGTTGACACAACTTCGAAATTAAATGCAGTTCAGCATTAGCCGATGATCATCTTGTTAAGGAATTCAGCTTGCACGGGAAAATACTCCAGCACTTCATCCTTGGTAACCCAAACAAAATCCTCGCACTTCCCAATTTGAAATTTGTTGGTTGCAATCACTTGAGACTTAAAGAAGAATTGCTGACCCAAAAAGAGAAAAAGGAAATTATAAATACAAAAAAACTCACATTCTCCAAATAAGCAATTTCAGCAAGGCACGCTGTTATATATGGGCGACATTTATCAACAAAAGCCAGTACAATAACATGCATGCAAGTAATATACCTTATAAGATGGAGCATCATGCACCTTGTCTGTTGGTTGAATAACCATATGACCCATAGGAGCATTTCCAACAAAATAAGTGTGGGAAAGATCGCCTAGGACAGATTTTAATGCAGACTCTGCACACTGTAAATTCAAGAAAAGTTCATACAAAAGTTAAGTTGTTATGTAACTCACATGTAAAGAAGTGGCAAGTAAAAGCAAATTGCTAAATTAGTAGCAAATAATCACAATATCTACTGACATCAAAGGAGGAGGAGACCATGAAGAGCACATGATTAAAATTTATATCATAAAAATCTTCTTACTTTTTATCATTTGTTTTGTCAGCTTCAGTAATCCAAGGAGCTGGTACATAGTCAATGTGGTAGTCACCTTTTCCCCTGTTATGGAAGTGTTGCACACAATTATTTAAGAACTTCATCTGCACTGGTTTCTGCATGCATTAGTGACCGTGAATGGTTATATGAAAGAACGGGATACTAAGAATTGCCATATCATCTGGAAAGTCATTAGTGACTTCCTTCCAATTAAAATCAAACATGAGTAGTTGATTAAGTAATCACTATTACTGAATTATGGAAGTCAGATGCACAATTGCACATACTAGCTTATGTTTACAAAGCAGACTGGAATTACCGACAGTACATGATATGGATGTGATAAAGACAAAATATGATCTTCATACAATAAATCAAACAAATGTATCATCACTCAAAAAACTAAGGATACTTTAAACCTAAGTCAACTTCTCATGAAACATAGTATTTACATTGGGTTACAATTATGTAACTCGTGCTTCTGCCACATTCCAATCCCTTAAGTTACAATCTTTAGTTGAGAAATCAGAATTTTGATTCCAACTTTTGCAACAACCACCCATTTCCAAGCAGCAGAGAGTGAAGAAAAGAGCAACCAGATTCTGCTTGAAGTCTACATTGTAGTCATACTATAAATTAACTACGAAAATAAACAAAAGAGTTTTTACCAATGCATCATATTCCCCATTTTTAAAAGTATGTTACAGTTGATTTACCACCATGAAACCCCATGGTCTCAGACATAGCTTCTATCGACAAGAATAACAGAATAAGTCTATAATAGAACAACTTAAAGATGCTTTGGATTATGAGGTAAAGGCTCTTCGTAAGAAAGACTAACAAATATAAGGAATATCACCAGGAATCATGGGTGGGAAATACCCCAAAGCAACTCATTTTCATCACACCAGTTTACCAGCTGGTAAAGGTAAAAATTTGAATAATGTCAATATATTCATCTCCTCACAAAAGAAGTTGAAAGGTTCTATTGGAATATCTTGTTGATGACTATTTGCTACTAAACACTGTGCTTCCTTATACCAGGATCAATATCAGCCTACTGGAAACTCCATAACTCCAAACCATAATTGAAACGTAATCCGATAGGACTGTTGCATAATATCTTACCTTCTTACACTAGAAAATAAGCAGCAGCAATAGAAAAGCTATAGGCAGGATTCACTATGCAAACTATCGAATAACAATATAAGTATATAACAAGTTGTACACAGCTAAATACAGCAGCTATGTACATCCCAACTAACAAGAAGAAAAAAGAATGCTAAATAGGATACCCATCAAGTCAAAAGATATTTCATCAACTAACAACGAAACAAATCATAGTTCGGCATTTGATTCTTTGCACATATAGTATTCCTTATATGTGAAATAAAAGTAAATCAAAATACTTACCTAGGATTAGACTTGTCTAAAAATCCATCTGGGTATTTGCGTTGATATTGCTGTTTCCACCGAAACCTAAAACCCACCACCACCAAAATCACAATAAAGTCACCAAAACAAGCAGCACGTATTCTAATCAGCTGCCATTGGTTTAGCACATTCATCAAAATATAATTTTGAAGCTAAGAAACCAGACTAGAAATTAGGGTTTCAAAATAGGACAATGCTTGGGTACTGTGACCAGCCAATGAGATTTTACCAAGTATACAATTAGCGATAATATTTGTGTATTCGCCTCCAAATTTTTTTAAGCTAAATTACATTATACAATTTCCGAGAATACAAATTATCTACTTATCTTAAAATCGGAATTGATAACTCATAATTTTTTACAGGTAATGCAACCGATCAATGACTACATCACCAAAATGTCACACATAATCGTGCTAATTACTCTGTTTTCTCCGGAACAAAGTTGAATAATTGATAATTTTCTTCATTTTTCATCAGACAAACGGAGATTTTGTAATTAGAAAGAGCCAATGAAAAAAGGAAAAAGAAAAAGAGAACTCACGAGAACTCCTGAAATGCATATACGATATTATGGGAATGACAACAGGCAATCTCTCGAACAGTACGGACGCAACAATTTTCTTGGAGCTTGTGCTAAATCCTCGCCTTGCCAAGTGAAGTGGCATCAAGCCATCAACGATGATAGCGATCTCTGCATCTTTAATCAACAGAGACAACCAACAAAATCTAGGCTTCCTGATTAATATTCAATTAAAATTTGCACAAAAACCCTTCTTAAACCTTGAAAATGAGTTGGCAGATTACTAGTGAAGTGAAGACGACGAACAAAGTGAAAGGGTTGCCAGAGACCGGTAGAAGCAGCGGATATGTTTATGGTTGACAAAATAAGGATCCATATCCAACCCAGAACCAGATCCATAAAATACCCATAAAAAATGAAAGGGTCCGGATCTGACCCGAAACCGCTAAATAAACAATTAGTTCGGGTCAGACCCGAACCGCATCGGTTCTGGGTTTTTCCCGACCCATGACCCATTTAGGTTTATTTTAACCCGAATTATCGACCCGATTTATTTGACCTGAATTTTTTTGGGCCTAAATTTTTATTACCCAAGGCAATTAAACATAAATATTTAAATCAATTTAAAACTCATATTCAAATTAAAACAATAAACCTAGGAAGCACGGATACTTCATTTGGTGGAGGTAACTCGTATCGAACTCGTATCCAGTTCCGATACTTCCCGGATACTTCAGGATACGTATCCGATACACCAAATGGCGTATCCGTTGACTTTTTCATAAGTTTGACTGGAGGATACTTGGAGGATACTTGGAGGATACTTGGGGGATACTTCGAAGATACGTTTGGGGCAATATTATAATTATTTTAGTATAAAACGGGGTTAAATTATAATTTCAAAATTTTAGGGGTTAAAAAGAAACTGTAAAGAAATTTTGGCTTAAATTCCATTGACATGAAGAATAACATGATACTTAAGATTACAAACCTTTCACTTGATGAACCAGAGTTAGTTGCCGAATTATTTAGATCATTTAACAACGTGAATAATGATAATGAAGTTAATTAGGAATTTAGTAGCTATTTTATGAGTTTATTTTATGTATTATTTGGATTTTGTAATATACTATAACTTATGTGATGTATGTTTTATTTGGATTTTCAATTTTGCAATATGTTACGACTTAATTTGGATATTGTAATATGTTAAATTGTTATGGCTTAGGTTGTTATGTGACATGTTTTATTTGGATGATTGGATATGAATATGTTTTGATTTTTAAATGAATTATCAAATATCTTTTTATATATTCTTATTTTTTAAAAATATAAATATATATTATTTTAATTGACGTATCCTGCCGTATCCGTATCCTAGTTTTTAGAGATTTACCGTATCCCCGTATCGTGCCGTATCCGTATCCCGTATCCGTATCCGTATCCGTGCTTCCTTGCAATAAACTCAGATATTACTTCAATACATCATAACACATATCAACCGTTCAATATCTCACTTCCAAAAGAGAAAAAAAGATGCGGATGATAAAGGCACTTCCTCATTTATCATAGCATATATTTCTTGAATACCACCTACTAAAAACAATCAAGTAAAAAAAAAAAAAAAACAAATTAGTAACGAACAATATTATATATAAATATAACTAAATTTGAAACTAATTACATTCGGAGATGTGGACCCAAAAATCTACCCTAACACTAAAAAAACTAAATTAAATACAGTGACTATTAGTTCCACCTTGACTATTTTGCATTCAGAATTCGTGGTTTTTTTAAAATTAATTTTTAATAATTTATATAATTTTACAAAAATAAAAAGCCCATAAGTAATTTAAATTTAAATAATTTTGTAAAATTGCAACTTGTAAGGAATTCGATTAACAATTAATCTAACATGCATAGGCACATAATTAATCTGAATCTCAACCTAAACATGTTTCTATATCATGATTAATCAAACCCTAAACACATATTATAAACCCATGTCAATTCAAGAGAAATAGAAAGCGGAAGCGTACCTGAATCCATTGCCGGAGGTTGATGAACGGGTTGTGATCTTCCAAATTATCACGACCTTTATGAACCCTAAATTGTTCTCTCTTGTTCTGTGATGGGGATGCAGACAAGAAAAAGTTATCGTGTAATTTGGGGACCATAACCCTAATATATTATATAAGGTTTGCTATTTCTAATTTGGCCCCTCATCAAATTAGATATAGCACTCTGGTATCTACACATTAATTCCATGACAATTATACCCTTAAGCCTTAAAACTTTAAATCTTAATTAGATCACTTTAATTTAGGCTTAACCAAAGATAGCATAACACATTTAATATTTACATGTGTGACCCCACATGATGGAATTTTCCAACAATCTCCCACTGGGTCACATATGTAACTTTATAAATGTGCATAACTTTATGAGCTCCAAAATTTTGCTATCATAATTTTAGGGTATATCAGAACAATCTCGTCCATTGATTATGCCGTTATAGGATCAAAGCGGTTTTCGTCACATTTAGCGTGACTAAACCCATCAATGGTCACATACAACAACATAACCAAATGACATAGACCAATCATGGATGCGTAGCATGGAAATTACATGCAATGTGATCTATACATGTCTATTTCCAACTGGTCCTACTTTATTCCTTAGTGAGATCAATACTTAACTCAATGTAACAGAGTGAAATGAACTGAATACTTTATTTCTGATCAGAAAAATATCCAAATACATAAATGTATAAGTATGTCCAAAATCAAACATAAAGCAATAAAATACAAAATAATACAAACTCCCACTATAATGTGATATCCTCACACAAAATAACACCCATATGAGCAGTGTGCTCATGAAAGACCTTGGGTGGTAATCCCTTTGTAAGCGGATCCGCTATTATGGAGTTTGTCCTAATGTGCTTTATGGATATTTGTCCACTCTGCACTCTTTCCTTCACAACTAGGAACTTAATGTCAATATACTTTGACCTAGATGAGCCCCTGTTGTTGTTGGAATATAGCACTGCTGACTTATTGTCACAATATAGTTTGAGTGGTCTTTCAATACCCTCCATAATGTGCAGCCCAGTGACAAAATTTCACAGCCATATCCCATGGTTGGATGCCTCATAGCATGCTACAAACTTTGCTGCCATGGCATCCAGCATAATCAAAGTCGGAATACCCTATGATCTCCAACTAATCCGATCTCTTATATGTGAGCATGTGATCTTTTGTTCTCTACAAATACCTCATAACCCGTTTGGCTGCTTTCCAATGATCCATCCTAGGGTTACTCAAATATCTGCCTAACATATCAACAATGTACGCAATATCTGGACGCGTACACACCTGAGCATACATTAGACTCCCTGCAGCTGATGCATAGGGAATCTTCTGCATTTCATTAACTTCAAGGTTATTTTAGGGCACTGATTGAGACTGAACTTGTCTCCCTTAGCGACAGGGGTGTCACCTGGTTTGCTATCCTGCATGCCAAACCTTTTGAGCACTTTATCGATATAGCTTCTTTGTGATAATCCAAGAATACCCCGAGAGTGATCTCGTTGTATCAGAATCCCTAATACAAAGGAGGCGTCACCAAGATCTTTCATCTCAAAATTCTTTGATAGAAATCTCTTGGTTTCGTGCAACATGCCTATATCATTTGTGGCAAGCAATATGTCATCAACATACAAAACCAGGAATATGTGTTTACTCCCACTGAACTTGTGATATACACAATTATCAACAGCGTTTATCTCAAAACCAAACGAGATAATCACTTGATGAAACTTGTGGTACCACTGACGAGAAGCTTACTTGAGTCCATAGATAAACTTTGTCAATTTACAAACCATATTCTTTGGGTCTCCCAACTCAAAGTTTTCTGGCTGCACTATATAAATTGTTTCGTCAATGTCATCATTGAGAAACGCCGTCTTGACATCCATCTGATGAAGCTCAAGGTCAAAATGTGCAACAAATGCCAAGATCGTCCTAAAAGAGTCTTTCGTTGAAACTGGAGAGAAAGTCTCTTTAAAGTCAATCCCTTCCTTTTGGGTAAAGCCTTTAGCTACAAGACGAGCCTTATACCTCTCCACATTACCTTTCGAATCCCTTTTGGTTTTAAAAATCCATTTGCAACCAATGGGCTTCGCACCTTCTGGTAATGGGATAAGTTCCCAAACCTTATTATCTTGCATAGACTTATACTTCTCATTCATGGCATCAAGACATCCGATAAAATTGGAACTCTGCATGGCTTGATGGAAGTTGATTGGATCATCTTCCACCATTCCAATGCCTTCCTCATGTTCCTGGAGAAATACGAAAAAATCGTCCGGAATAGCATTTCTCCTTTCTCTAGTGGATCGCCTTAATGGCACTGGTTCTTGAGGTTGTTGAGTTTGTTCCTCATGAACAATTACCTCATCTTGAATGGAGGGTTGATCAACATTGTTTGGTTGAGGATCCAGATTCGCTTCTTGATCAATGACAGGTATATGAACCTGCACATTGTCAAAAGCGACAGTGGGAATCGAAGCCGATTCCTCCTTAAAGACAATGTCTCTAACCTTATTTCTCCCCCCAAACTCAACATCCTCAAAAAATCCTCAAAAATGTTGCAGTGTCCGTCTCAAAAAATTGACCTAAGTGTGGGATCATAAAACTTATAGCCCCAAGATCACTCAGAGTAGCCAATGAAGTAGCTGCTTACAGTTTTGGAGTCCAATTTCTTTTCATGTGACCTGTAAGGCCCTGCCTCAGCTGGACATCCCCAAATGTGAATATGCTTTAGACTAGGCTTCTACCTGTCCAAAGCTCATAAGGTGTTTTTGCAGCTGCTTTAGTTGGCACTCGGTTCAGAATATAAGCTGCTATTTTCAGCGCCTCATTATTCTTTCTCTTTTTGCCCTTGTCCTTAGAGGTGCAAGCCAAATGAGCACTTTCGATTCTTTCTTGCTTCAATCTCTCTTCCTCTTGCACACAATAAGAAATAAGCTCATTAAGAGTCCATTTCTCCTTCTGACAGTTGTAACTGACCTTAAACTGACTGTATTGTGCAGGAAGTGACATTAATACTAAATGCACGAGCAAGTCATCATACAGCTCGAGCTTCAGTGCCTTAAGGTTAAAAGCAATTGAGACATTTCCATAATGAACTCCCTTATGTTCCCTTTGCCTTTATACTTCATAGAAATCAAGCTTTGCAAAAGCATGCTTGTTTCTGCCTTATCGTTTTTTCACAAAACACTTTTCAATTTCGGCTAGGAACTCTTTGACTTTGGTTATCTTTTCAGATACCGCACCCCTAAATGCCTCCAAAATGCAACGCTTGATGATCATAAGACTCATGCGATTTGAGCGATCCCACTTCTCAAAGTTCTTTCTGTCATCAGGAGAACTTACATCCGTAAGAGAAATGGGCTGCTCAATCCGAAGTGCAAGGTCCAGATCCATGCAGCTGAGAACAATAAGTATATTCTTCTTCAAATCCTTAAAGTTGGTCTCATTAAGCATGAGTATTGAGTTGATATTAGCAGATATAATAGAAACACTAGCCGTAAAGAGAACAAAACAAACAAACAAATATGCTCATATTAATAACCAAATACAATAATCAACAAATTCAAATAATGGTAAATCCCATCTCAAGATACCTAGCACAACATTAATATCAAGTCTTTGGACAGTAATATTAATTGTAAGTGGTACTCTTGTTGCAGTGATCAAACATTGACAATAATTCATGTCAAATAATAAATCTATCTTTGGATCGATTTATTATTCACATGTAAAACCTTATAATTGTCACATGTTTACCGCCATAGATGTGTGTGCAATTCGGCCAAATATTAACCTTCCTTTGGGCCGGCTAATACCCGCATGAATTTACACACACGATATTAAATATAAGTGGTACTCTTGTTGTAGTGATCAATCATTGACAATAATTCATGTCAAATAATAAATCTATCTTTGGATCGACTTATTATTCACATGTAAAACCTTATAATTGTCATATGTTTATCACCACAGGTGTGTGTGCAATTCGGCCAAGCATTAACCTTCCTTTGGGCCGGCTAATACCCGCATGAATTTGCACACACACAAACATCCAACATCTCTTATGAACAATCTACACAAGAGAGGTCACTTTGGTGACATCTTGTTTCAATTAGCCCATTTAGAATGATGAACTACTTTATTTAACCATAAAGATATACCAAAAAATATTTAAATTTGAGTTGATTCTTAAATATATATATATATTAAAAGTAAAACTACACAACTGCCTTCTATTTTATAAAATTACAGAAAGGCCCCTCAAGTTTTAATAATTACAAAATGGCCCATCAATTTTCAATAATTGTAAATTGGCCCCACAGTTTTTGGAAATTACAAACTGACCCCGAAACTTTTCAGTAATTATAATTCGGCCCCAAATACTTTTGAAATTTCAAACTGGCCCATTAAGTTTTGGTAATTAGACATTGGCCTCGAAATTTTATTAAAATCACACAATGACCCAAAATAATTACAAAACAGCCCCTCAAGAATTTCAAATTTTCAACACAAGGGCCTGAGGCAAAACGTGATCTAATCCCAAAACTAAAACCTTTTTTTTTTTTTTTTTTTTTTATCACAAAATAATTTTATTCATCTAAATCCAAACACAAGAACAAGATCCCAAAACTCAAACTGTACAAAGTGATATTATACAGGTGCAATCGGATCCAGAAAAAATGAACACAAATAATTTTATTCATCTACATCCAAACACAAGAACAAGATCCCAAAACTCAAACAACACAAAGTGATATTATACATGTGCAATTGGATCCAGAAAAATTGAATAAAAATAATTTTATATAAACAAAAGTCAAACAATCATGAAATTCAATTCATGATTTTTGGTCAGATATAATACTCATAGTTCAAACAATATTCACAAAAAATTGAGTTTGCAACAGGTCGAAGAAACATACAAAAAAAAACACTGTGTTCTAATAGTTTATTCACAATACTAAATAATAATATAATATATATGTTTATCAGATCGAGAAACCACCAAAAGATAAAAACATATATATACAAAATAAATGGTTTTTACTTTATTTCTCTACCAATATCAATATATCTGTAATAATATATGTGTTGTAACACAAATCACGAAGTCAACAATAATCTTCAAATCAAACATATATAAAACAATATATCATAACAGTGGTTTATACAACAACACAAATTACTCAAGAATCAATCATGGGTGGCTCTGATACCACTTGTAAGGAATTCGATTAACAATTAATCTAACATGCATATGCACATAATTAATCTGAATCTCAACCTAAACATGTTTCTATATCATGATTAATCAAACCCTAAACACATATTATAAACCCATGTCAATTCAAGAGAAATAGAAAGCGGAAGCGTACCTGAATCCATTGCCGGAGGTTGATGAACGGGTTGTGATCTTCCAAATTATCACGACCTTTATGAACCCTAAATTGTTCTCTCTTGTTCTGTGATGGGGATGCAGACAAGAAAAAGTTATCGTGTAATTTGGGGACCATAACCCTAATATATTATATAAGGTTTGCTATTTCTAATTTGGCCCCTCATCAAATTAGATATAGCACTCTGGTATCTACACATTAATTCCATGACAATTATACCCTTAAGCCTTAAAACTTTAAATCTTAATTAGATCACTTTAATTTAGGCTTAACCAAAGATAGCATAACACATTTAATATTTACATGTGTGACCCCACATGATGGAATTTTCCAACACAACAATCCCAATAATTTAATCTGGTAGATATTATTATCAAAATAAAATATATAGATCAAACAAACAAAAACAAATAACTATCTAATAATTGCATTCATTTTCGCACAAATTGGAACCAAAAAAAAAAAAAAAACTAAATTAAAATCCAAGTAATTTGATAGTGCACTTGAATTAAATGATCCCAGTTGGAGGATGAAAGAAAAACCTAGTGAGACGTTATCTACTCTATCAAAGTGACATTATCAAGAACCGTAAAGGTTCTGGTCAAGAAAATCCAAACCCATAAATGATTATAATAAATGGAAACTTACCCACAATGAGAAATCAATCAAGAAGTAAACTAACAAGACAAAAAAAGAAAACAAAAGAAAGAAAGAAAGAAAAGGAAGATATTCATGAGAAGAGACAAGAAAGCTGTCAAGACGGTGAGAGGCGAGCAGAGTTGACATTGACACCGGTGAGACGGTGTGAAAGTGAGAGATCTGAGAAGTGAAAAGCATGACAGAACTAGAGAAAAATCTGATATTGTGATGTCATACTTTCTGTTTATTTACGGAGAAAATCGACGTTCTGATTACCACTTGGTGAGACCGTCCAATGAGATTGCACCAAATTATAGTTTAATAATATATATTTATGTTTTCGAGATAAATGGTGCAATCTTATTGGTAATGTCGATAAGTGGTAATGAAATCATCCTATTGAAGATTTTCTCTTATTTATGATATTTTAACATGTCATTTAATTATTAATTATATTAATTGCTTTTTTTGTTTGTAAAATATACTTTTATAGAAATTTTTTTAATAAAAGAAATGTTTTTTTTTTAATATATATAAACTAAAATGAAAAAACTATCTCACCTTTATTATGATGAGTTTTCTACATAACAGAGAATGTTCATTTAATAAAAATTTATCAGTTGTATATCCTTTTAAAGAAACTAGTAGTTGTATTAACAATTTTAAATTTAAATTTATGACAATTTTTTATGCAAGTAAATTTAACTTACCAACAAAGCTTAAAGCAAGCTTTCCTCTTAAAGAAATTTCCTGATAAACCTAGCAGAATTACATCCAAACCACTAATTCGATCCAAATTAACTCACTCGTCTGATGGGTCTAGCTTTATTGGGTCGGTCATTAATGGGTCGGGTTATTTAAACCTAAAAAATAATGTTTCGGTTTGAGTTTATTCCTCAAAACCCATTAAAACTCATGACCCATTAAGTTTAATAATTATATTATAATTATTTTACATCCAATTTGCACCTAAAAAAAAACCCTAAATTTCATAAATTGATTAATAAAAAAAGTTTGTTAACCCTAAACAACTAACCTATAAACTGATATTTTTTCTTCAATTCTTCTCGTATGCTATAGTGATAAATATTGATATTCTGATGAGCTTCATCCATCAATTATGATCATTCATTAAGGTACAGTTATTTTTGCGATGGATATATATATTTCATAATTATTTCATTAACCATAAGTCATAACCATTAACGTTGATTTGTTAGTTTATTCATGGTGCGAAACAATTTTATTTATTCACTTTTTTTCTATTTCTATTTTTTTTTTCCTTTAAGGGTTGAGTTGGAATTCAACTTTGTTAGTTTGATTGCCAATCCTTGTATCAACTTTTAACATATCTTTGTATACTCTCGTTTATGTGATTAATATTACTTTTTAATAATCAATTTATTAAAAATTAAGAAGTTGAATATATTTTTGTATATTAACTGACAGAATAATATTGAATTACATATATATATGAGATTTCTTTGAAGAGGCCTAGCTTAAGTAAACTTATGATTCCTAATGATAAGAGAATTAATCTAGAGATAAATATGAGAATTTAACCTAAGAGATAAATACAAAAACAATACAAATCTATTTAGCATAGTAATCCTTTACACACCCTTGCAGGACAGTGGGCATTTCAGAAACACTGATCTTGGACCGTAATAGATAAAATCTTATCCTGGAAAGCGGTTTGGTGAGAGAATCAGCCAACTGATCCGAAGAAAACACGTGAGATTCGGAGCTATTTGCTTTGAACTTTTTCTTGAACAAAGTGGAAGTCAATGGCAATGTATTTCATTCGCGAATGAAATATGGGATTGAAGCACAGGTAGGTGGCCCCAATGTTGTCACAATAGATGGTTGGTGGATTTGGGGTAGTGATTTGCATCTCCCATAAGAGAGAAGTGAGCCAGATTACCTTAAAGGCAGTAGTGGCAACAGCTCTGTATTCAGCGTCGATGGAGGATTTGGCGACTGAGCGTTGTTTGCGAAAGCACCAAGAGATAGCATTTGACCCGAGGAAGACCACATATGTGCTGGCAGACATGCGATCATCATGATTACGGGCTCAATCGGCGTCAAAAAATGCATGTAGTAGGGAGAGAGGGGAGTTGCAGTGAATTAATAGTCCATGGCCGGTTGTTCCATGCAAATAGCACATGAGTCATTTCACAGAGACCAGTGTTCAGTTGTTGGGCAATGCATGAATTGGGCAATCTTGTTTACGGTAAAGGCGATATCGGGGCAAGTGAATGATAAGTACTGCTAGACACCAATTACCTAACGAAACTCAGTTGCATCTTTGAGGGAAGTGTCATCAAGAAGCTTGAGATCATGATCCGTAGGAAGTGGTGTTGAGACCGGTTTTGAGTCGAGCATTTTTGTCAGTGTGAGAAGTTCGGTCACATATTATTGCTGAGAGAGAAACAAACCGGTTGAGCATGGTAGGACTTTAACTCCAAGGAAATAGGATAGTACACCAAGGTCTTTGATTGAGAACCGTTGGGCAAGAAATTTAATAAATTTGTCAACAAGTTCTCCATTGCTACCAATGACAATAATGTCATCAACATAAACCAGCAAAAAAAAAATAAAAAAAATCAAACAGCCGTTAGCATTAAATATGAATAGAAGTGTTAGAATGAGAGTTGACAAACCCATTTTGGACAAGAAATTGTTGGAGTTCATTGTACCATGCTCGAGGTGCCTATTTCAGGCCATAAATGGCCTGTTTAAGACGACACACATGTCACGGAGAGGCCGGATCCACAATACCTGGCGGTTGTACCTTGAATACATCCTTAGTTAGATGACCTTGTAGAAATGCATTGTTCACATCCAATTGGCGAAGAGACCACCCTCTTGAGACATCAATACCTTAGCAAGATCCGGATTGTTGTTGTTTTAACCACTAGACTAAATGTTTCTTTGTAATCCAAACTCGGTCGTTGATGAAATACCTTGGCCACTAAACGAGCTTTATAGCGAGAGATGGACCCATCGGGAGATCGTTTTATTCGGAATACCTACTTGTACCCTACAACATTGTGTGAAGAATTTGGAGGAACTAAAATCCATGTTCCATTTTGAATGAGAGCATCAAACTCACCCGACATTGCTTGCCTCCATTTCAGAATTTTCAGTGCTTGGGATGCACATGTAGGCTCAGTTTGAGCAGGTGATAGGACACTGGTGAGGGATAACTTGGTGAAAGGTTTGTGAATGTTATTCTTTGAGCGTGTGAGTATTAGGTGACTGGTGGTGGCAGGTAAGGGTGGTGACTAAGGTGCAGTCGGGTTGGCCGGATGAAGAGTTGGTTTGGCTGTCTATGATGACTCAGGTTGAGGTGCGATCATGACAACCAGATCAAGTGTGGCAGCGGTGTGGTGCGACAGTGACAACCGGATCAGGTATCGTGTGATACTAGTCTGGTGTGATATAGTTTGGTTTGATTAGAAAGAATGGGCATGAATGGGTTGACACGATCGGAAGAGGTGCATGTCCGACTAGTGGTTGGTCGGTTTAAGGTTGTGAGAACCGTGGGTCTGCAGCAGTGCTCGAGAATTATGGATTGAGTTTTGACGAGGGGTCTCATGCGAAGCCAAATCTGTAGACGAGTGAGCATATAATACCCGAACCGGTATAGTTAGGAACTCATGTGACAACCAAGACATGCAAGTGATAATGCTAGACCTAGGAAGATTTGTTTGAATTGTGTTGTATGGGAATACAAACTCAACAAAATTAACACGTCTGGATACAAATATATAGTCAGTACCTGGATCTAGACAGTGATAAGCGTTATGTGTCAAGGAATATCCTATAAAGATGTATGTTTGAGACCTAGACTCAAGTTTGTGACTATTTTATGGCTTGATCCATGGATAATAGAGGCACCCAAATACACAAAATTTAGCATAGGATGGGCATGCACCAATTTTTTTTTTTCAAACGGAGATAACATGTCTAACAAAGGTGTGGGCATCCTATTGATTAGATATACAGCCGTAGTGAATGCATTGACCAAAAAGTGAGAGGTAGTGATGCGTGAGTGAGAAGAGATAAGCCCGTCTCAACAATGTGACAATGACGATGCTCGGAGACACCATTGTGTTCCGGCATGTGGGGTGGGGTGGTGTGGTGAAGTGAGATATGTCATGTTATGCAAGAGTTTGCCTCAAGGCTATATACTCATCACCATTGTCACTGTAAAGTGATATGATGAGATGTTTGAAAAAAAATTTGACTAAGGCTTTGAAACGAACAAAAATTGCATGTACATCAGATTTGTGTTTTAAAGGGTACATCCACATATATTTTGTAAAGTGATCAACAAATAACACATAATATTTGAAACCATCCTAAGATAAAATTGGAGAACTCCAAATGTCAGAGTAAATAACTTCAAGAGGTTAAAAACTGAGAACATTTGAAATTGAAAAGCGCAGTTTATGCATTTTATTACAGAGACATACACTACATGGTTTGCTAGAACTACGACTATGTGAGATAACTGACAATGCTTGGGAACCTATTAGACGCGAAATTATTTTTGACAACAGGTGACCTAGACGATGGTGTCAATCAGAAAGAGAGGCCTTAACACTAGAAAAGGCGATGACAAGAGATGATTTAGGCTTAGCATGAGACAGCCACTCGTAGACACTATTCCTAGTCCGTCCTCGCAAAAGCTGCACCCTCATATGAAGGTCTTTCACAACAAAAGAAAATGGAGAAAATTCAATGGCAACTTAGTTAGATATACAAAATTAAGAGGCCGAAATCAGATTTTGTTTCATATTGGGCATACATAAAACATTAGACAATAAGAATGATGAATTTTTAGTGGGGAGATGGAGAGAACCAGAGTGTGTGATAGATAACCTGAGCCGTCACTAATCATTATGTCATCTGAGCCATCAAATGGAGAGTGCAATGACAAGTTATTCAGGTCAGTAGTGACGTTTTGCGAGGCACCTGAGTCAAGTAGCCATTCCAGTATGGTGGGGGTTGGTGCCGTGTAGTACGCACGTGGTTGTCAATGTGTGCGAGAGCTACTCACCTGCGGACGTTGACCTGCACTGACTGGAGAGAAGTTATAGGTGGAACACCTCTTGACGTTGTGACCTTTGTCGCCGTAAAGCTGACAGAAGCCACGGTAAGGCCTGGTTCCGCTTGACCTGTTAACCGGAGATAGAGAGTTTCTGGTCTGAAAATCAATGGCAGGTGGCTTGTTGTTTTGCGTTGGTTATGCATAAGGCCTATTGTTGTTGAAATTTCGGTGGTTATTGGTGGCCACCAGGAAAGGGTTTGACAAAAAAGTTTGCTATGATGGGAAGTCTCTAGGTCCTTATGGATTTTTGTTTCAGGAGGGCTTCAAAGTTGAGAAATTTCTCATGTAATTCTTCAAAGGAGATTGCTGAGTCACGAGCACGTATAGTAGATGATATGTCCTTAAACTTATCACCTAAACCATTTAGAATTTTTATTGTCAAATCTTTAGGGTTTTTTGGAGCGTCATGCATGGCTAGTTCATCAGCGACACTTTTAGCATGTTGCATAATTTCAGTAATCGATTGGGTTCCTTTGTTGATATTGGTGAGCACTCTTTTTAGGTGCATGATGTGTCCTCTAGAGGGTTTTGCATAGGTGTTGGCAAGAGCAATCCATGCATCATGAGCAGTTTTGACGAAAACGATAAACAGAATGATGAATGGAGTTATAGATCCAAGTATTGCGTTTAGCAACAATTGGTCTTGTCTAACCCATATATGGTGCGTAGGATTTGGTGCGGTGGTGTCACCAGTTATGGTGGTTTTCGACGGACATGGGTGTTTCCCATCAACAAACCCCATAAGATCAAAATCGATTAGAAAGGTATGGAATTGAAGTTTCCAGGAGCGATAGTTTGTTACAGTGAGTTTCAGAGGTGCTTGAGCAACGACATTGATAGAGATAATGGTGTTTCTAGATGTGTTTACGTCATGACTTGAGGAAGACGATGAGATGATTGTCACCGACGTTGAAGGAGAGGAAGAAGAAGAAGCAATGGTGGTCATTATTGGATTGTTCGTAGACTCTTTTGAGTTTATTGGAGCTCTGATACCATATAGAAGTTGAATATATTTCTGTATATTAACTGAAAGAATAATATAGAATTACATATACATGAGATTGCTTTGAAGAAGTCTAGTTTAAGTAAACTTATGATTCCTAAAGATAAGAGAACTAATCTAGAGATAAATACAAGGATTTAACCTACGAGATAAATACAAAGATAACACAAATCTATTTAGCAGAGTTATCCTTTACACATAGATCAAATTTAATTTAATTTTAGACATGAGTTATTATTGCATTATAATATGCTTGTTTATATTTGTGTTATGAGTATTCATATATTTTTATATTTTTCTCTCTTATTTTTACAACTTAAATTATTAATTAACGAATGGGTTTGGTTGTACATTTCAAACTCAATAAGCTAACGGGTGGGTTTGATTGAGTAAAATTTGACTCGACCCATTTACCATTCTATATGCATTCGATTAGATTCAGCCCATTGACAGGTCTATATATAATATCTGACTTAATAAATTTTATGAGTGACGATATTTACACCCCTTAAAAACTGTATGCTCACCCCAATTTAGTATATTTTTAAAAATCCAATAATATCCTTAAGTAAAATCACTTAAAGGACTAACTGGTTTGTAAGTACACACCAATAATTATTAATTGATTTTATATCAATCCTTTGTAATAAAAGAAAAAGAAAGTTTCCTATTAATTGTTTGATATGATAATAAAAACCTTTCTATTTTATCAAACCCTAACTTTTATTTTAAATACTAATTTCAATTTTTTTTACGGAATATAAATTGATTGAGTTGATAAACAATTTACTATTATAATTGAGTGAAATAAAAATCAATTTCAACAGTAAACTTTCTTATAAACAATTTTTTTTTTTTTTTTAAAAAAAAAAAACTTTCTTAGGAATTGAGGAATTGAGATACACTGTTATGTGCTGATAGCCTCTTTTTACATATGGCTCTTCTTCTTGGTTGGTGTAATTTTTGTTTTCTATTAATGGATTTTAAATTATATATATATATTTTAACTAATAGAGCCAAAGCAACACATGCACCAGTTACGATTACAGCTAATAGTTTTTCAATTTGGTGGAATTGAAGAATTTTGAGCTCAAAAAAATTAAAGAATTAAAAAAAAAGTTTTAATGCAGAAAAGAAAATTTTTTCAGACAATTTGTTAGTGACATCAAATGTTTTTTTGCAGGAGTTAGAAATTATTTTTTAAAAAAGAGAAATTATTTATTTGAATAAAAAGATATACAATAATAAAATTATAAATAAATCTGATTAGGTAACAAAATAGCGTGGTGTGCTAACAAAAATATAATACAATAAAATTAAGGAAAGGGTATTTTTAGTATTAAGTGGGGTTTATTTACGAACCAGAAAATTTTAAAATATTTTAGGGGTGTACTTACGAAAGGGATGCACATACAGTTTTTGAGGGATGCCAATATCGCCACTAAAATTCTATCCCTTTCAATAATTTTTTTCGGCCAGCTGGACCTCGTCAAAAGGTTTGTTGTTAAAATAACTCATGCATTAGATTTGAGATAATGAATACCTCTCTGTAGTTTACAGATTCATTTGGATGTTGATACTTGATAGTATTTGTTAATTAATTTATTTTTCTATCTGCATGATTTGATAGTATACCAATCTGATGTGGTAGTGGATTCTCTAGGGAGGAAAAATACAGTTCCTTTTACAGTTTTACCCCTAAAGTTGTAAATGATATCCATAAACGTGGTGGAATTTTATGAGGGGTTTTGTGGCTGTTGGATGTTTGGTGACTAGGAAAATGTTTCAAAAAAAAAGAAAAAGATACCTTTAGGAAAGGAAAGAAATATATGAAAACATAAGATGTTAAAAAAAAAAA
This sequence comes from Acer campestre, assembly GCA_954870605.1. Classification (NCBI taxonomy): domain Eukaryota; kingdom Viridiplantae; phylum Streptophyta; class Magnoliopsida; order Sapindales; family Sapindaceae; genus Acer; species Acer campestre. The sequence continues at coordinate 40,592,283 of OX940799.1, forward strand.
AATTGTTTTTCATTTAAAAAAAAACCTGTTTTTTAATTTTTAATTTTTAATTTGTTTAATGATTTTACTATATTATCCTTAGAAGATAATGGTCAACAAAAGATTTTAACGAAATAGCTAACGGAAGGAGGAATATATCGAATACGTTTGGTTTTATGGGGTAGAGGTAGATTTACTAATAGATTATAATATAGGGGGAAAATGATACTTTCCCTTTAATAATTGAAAGCTATTTTCATATTAGTGATGGTCCTGCTTTGGGACCATGCTGGGCACGTGCCCCTCTCAATTTTTTTTAATTGAAAAATGGGTTTTTTATTTTGATATATTATATATTTATTCAAGAGATAATTGTCAAAATTACTCCTTTAAAGTTATATATTCTTCACAATATTCCTTTTATTTTCTATTAGGGATTACTTGCATAGTTACTTACCAACATGCTTGCCTATTATGTCAACACGAGAAAAATTTATGCCTCCCGCTTCTATTTTATCATGTTATATAACATAAAATATATAATTAGTTATTCATTTCATGTGACATAAAATTAAAATTTAATCGGTGGGTATATAAAACTGTTCCAACTATTTTTGTTTTTTTTTTGTTTTTTTTTTAAGGAGTAAAATAAATTGTTAATCAGCTCTGGTGGCAAAGGAGATTTAGCAATTAGCAGTAATAACAAATTAGTGATTAAACTAACAATGTTCTAAACTGTCTTCCTCTTTTTTCCTATAGGCTGTGTAGATGGTCGATCTATAATTACTATGAATTGGTGGCCTAATTTGTCGAACCGGGAGTGTCGACTACCCCTTTAACCTAAAAAAAAAATGAAAACTAAAACAGAGAAAAAAGAGAAATGGTGGGGGATTTGTTCTTAGCCTTATGTTCGCTTGGGTTGAGCATGAAAATGGAAAGTGATCGTAAAGTGAATGAGAGTTAAAGAATTCCGATGACCGAAACTTTTGTTTGAGTAGAGTTTTGGCACGCCAAAGCTTTAGCAAGTCCCAGAGATCCGAGCGAGACTTCCTCGTGAGAGGACTATTGTATTTATAGGCGTTTGGAGCAGTTGATTCGTGATCTTGTGGAGTATCTGATCCCTGAAATCTTGGCCAGATTTATTGGGATACAAAATCCATGAATCACATGTGATTTGTTATCCTTTTACGATTTTACCTTATAAATTATGATATAATTTGAATGGTGACTTGAGGTATATGTTGAAAGTTGAAACCACCCGTAAAATGTCATGTGGGTGTCTTATTATTATATGTTATAATTTGATAATTTGAGTGGTATTCCAATGTATATTTGTGTGCTAATATGTGCTGATGATTACTTTTAGTGGAAATTACCCAGAATGACCACAAATATTAGGAGAAATTTGTTTTTAACCACAAACGAAATTTTAATTGTTTATAACCACTTTTTTGTAAAATTACTGGAAAGCCCTCATATAAAAAGGGTCCCCAAACCCACTCTTGCTCTTTTCCCTTTCTTCTTTCTCTCTCTTCTGGTCTCTCTCACCCCTATTTCTCTCTCTCTCTCTCTCTACCCGATCTCTCTCGCCGGGGTGTTTTGAGGGTCGCCAAGCGCCGACGACCTCCTGGGCTTCACAGCAGTGGCCTGGTGGTTGGTCGATCTCTCTCCCTTGCTCCCTGGTTCGATGACCAGGCGTGGCCAGTGACGGGCGACCAGGTGTGGCACCGGCGACCTCCTCGGTGTCTGCTGCTGCTTCGCCGGCGATGGAATCGCCCCCCCTTCACTGGCGAGGTGATCTGTAAGAAGGGAAACAAAAAAAAAAAAAACCCCTAGGTTTGAGGAAGAAGAAGAGAAAGAAGAAGAAAGGGAAAATTGCAATTTAGTCCAGATTTCAAGTTTGGAGATTTCAATTTTAGGCATGATTTCAAGTTTTTACATTTCAATTTACCCCTGATTTCAAGTTTTGACATTTCAATTTACCTATGATTTGAAGTTTGCTTTGAGATTTGAAATAAAACTATTTTCAGGGGTACTTTGGTAATTTATGAACATACACTGAAATTTTTTTAAAAAAGTGGTTATTAACAATTAAAATTTCAAAAGTGGTTAGTAACAAAAGTTTAATGTTTCAAGTGGTTAGTTTTGGTTTTCTCTCTAACTTTTAAGACGTTATATAGCTTGAATGGTTTAAGAGAATTGAAGTGTATGCCGTTATTTGAAGTAGGGTTCAAAATTTAAATGTCACTATTTGGGGCGGTTTTTGTGAAAATAGCAGTGGTTTAATAATTCAAGTTTAAAAGACACCTATTTCGGTGTCCAGACAAAAATACCCTTATTTTTGTCTGTTTGTGGCTTTTCAAAGGTTGAGAGAAAAAACTAGAGAGAGAGAGAGAAACACAACAAAAATAGTGACCGGTCAAAAAAATCCGACAGAAATACCCACAGCAAACTCACCGGCGGTGGCCCTACAGTAATTTCAGTGGAGGAGAAAGCTTTTCTGATTGACAGTGGTAAGTTTATGTTTCGATTTCGATTTCCTTTTTGTTGTTGAAAAATATATGTTCATTGTTGTTTTGATTAGGTTTTTGTTGTTAGTTTATGTGTGTTTCATTTAGATTAGGGTTCTGGGTTAGTTTAGGTTTAGATTAGGGTTTGAATTTGTACAGTAGTCGCGTAGAAGACGATGAATATTTGAGATTTCGAGCCTTTTAAAACCTTTTCCGAGCCTTTTTAAACAGTCTCCGAGCTTTTTTAAGGGAATATGAGTAGTTGAATCTCCGAGCCTTTTACAACTTTCTCCAAGCCTTTTAAACCATGATCCGAGCCTTTTTCGAGCCTTTTAAGGATATGAATAGGTTTCTGCAATTTCAATCTCCGAGCCTTTCCCGAGCCTTTTAAGGAATTTCAATAGGTTTGTGCATTTTCAATCTCCTAGCCTTTTAAACCTTAATCCAAGCCTTTCCTAAGCCTTTTCACAAATAATCCGAGCCTTTTAAGAATTTCAATAGTTTTCTCTGCATTTTCAATCTCTGAGCCTTTTCAACCTTTATCCGAGCCTTTTCAACCTTTAGCCGAGCCTTTTCCGAGCCTTTTCACGAACAATCCGAGCCTTTTAAGGAATTTCAATAGGTTTCTGCAGTATGAATCTCCGAGCCTTTTTAAACTTGATTCGAGCTTTTTCACATGTAATCTGAGCCTTTTTATATAATGTCCGAGCCTTTTTATATTATGTTCGAGCCTTTTGATATAATATCCGAGCGTTTTGATATAGTGTCCGAGCCTTTTGATATAATGTCCGAGCCTTTTAATATAATGTCCGAGCCTTTTGATAAACTGATATATATGTATATTTTTATTGTGAATATGCAGATGAGGAATCTGCTAAAAGATTTGCTTAAAACTGCAGAGGAGGAAAGGTACTCGGGGAAAATAACTCGCCATGACCATTTTGACGACCTTACAGATATTGACAATGCATTGAGTAAGGTACCTGAACATTTTCAAGCCGAAGACCGTCATCGTTATACTGAGTCATGTTTTGGACACTTACTCTCGATGCATCGGCAGATGACGTTTTTAGCTGGAATTGTCCATCTGTTGCTTCTTCGGGAGTTGCATCACGATGGGTCAGAAGATGAGATGAGGTTTTTGTTGGGTAGACATTCGGTCCGGTTCTCGAAGGTTGAGTTTTGTCTGATCACCGAATTGAAGTTCAGAGAACTTTCCGACACGTCGACCTACGATATGGTGTAGAATGGCTTACATCAACGGTACTTCGAGGGTCGAGATGACATCGAGTATGGAGAGTTGAGAGCCGTACTACGGATTGGTGTTTTTCATGAGTAGTATGATGCGGTTAAGCTATGCTTATTGTATATGCTTAACTGGATATTGATGGGGTTGGACGAGAGACAGAAAGTTCCAGTATGGCAGTTTCGCCTAGTCGAGGACTTGGACGTGTTTGATGCCTTCCCCTGGGGTGCACACATGTTTAGGCAGTCTATTTCTGGTTTCAAGCATGCATTGGACGGTTGACGGCGGCGGTTCGAACAACGACAGCGAAGAAAGGGTGCTGACCAGCACAAGGTGGAGACGTACAATATATACGGTCTTACGCATGCACTGTTGGTGAGAATTTAGAAATTGAATCCGTACGTTAATTGTATTTTTTTATTTCATATAACTGATGTATTGGATTCTTAATGCAGATATTTGCTTTTGAGGTCATCCTTGAGCTTCGCAACACCGGATGTGGAACTCGCAGGGACATCGACCTATCCCTCCGTATTCTGAAATGGCAGTTGACTCAGCGACCGAGGAGTGAGAAGCTGGATGCCATTTTCATTGAAAGGGTAAGCATTTTTTATGTTGTTAATGTTCATAGTTATTAGTATATACAATTACAATGGTCTAACTATGATTTCAGATGTTTGCAAGGGTGGAGTTGGTGCTGACTGCAGCTGAGCGAGATGAACGGTACTTCGAGGGCATTTACGAGGGAAGCAATTTGTATGATGCCGATTATGTACCTGTTGACGTCCCGAATCCTGACCAGACTACGACTGCTCGAGACAGTGATACTGAGGGTCTAATTTTTGACTGCAGTGATATGGACTGTTCTGATATGGAGGGCACTAGTGGGAGTCGTAGGCGGGTTCGGTTCGTGTTACCCAGACAGCCTCGAGCTGGAGTTGACTCAGGACGAGGCGATGGAGGGGTTCTTGTGGTATGTGCAAATATTTCTGTCGTCTTATTTTATCTCAATTTAGTATTGAACGATTTTAGTACTGAAACAGTTCTAAATCATTTCAGGACCGTCGGTATACTGAACTGATGGATGCGGTCCGAGGGTTACGGGAGAAAATGAAAAAGAACGAGGAGAAATGAGATCAACAGCATCAGGAGTTGCTGGATTTGATTTGGGATCTCTAGGGATCGACATCGATGTCGCAGCCCCGTAGTTCAGGTTCACGGTTCGATGACCCACCGTTCGATGGCCGAGACAAGGACTTCACTCCAAGGGACAAGACGGGTAGTCATCAGGACGGGGCAGAGCCATACACCGGGCATCATACTACGCATATTGGGACATATCAACAGGGGCCTGATGGCACTTGTGGTACAGGGACTGCGCCTATGGATATAGAGCAGATACATAATCCCTCTATTCATAGAGGCGATCCCAGCGGGTCTACCCCAGCGGAGCTGACACCTACAGGCGATCCATCCTTACTGAGTTCCTCCGGACAGCGCACCCCTCCCGTAGGGGATCGACGGGGACAGAGTCCCTCGTTACAGGGCACCCTTGCAGCAGATCCACAGGGACAGAGTCATTCCTCAGAACACCACCCTTCAGTTGATCTGAGCTCAGTTCTCCCCTTCAGGCAATCCACGAGAGATGAATTGGTCCCTTGTGACGTACCTCTCGGGTACATCCCACCCGATGAACGGGGAGGGAGTTCCCCCTCACACCGCACCGATCCTAGTGATTTGGAACGGACTCCCCCACCCTTAAGGCGTGGACACCGAATTCGACGTCGAGGTTGGAGGGACCGGACCCTATACACAGACCCATGTAAACTGAAGAGACCACGGATGTTGCCGCTGCCAGCACATGAGTGGATGCCACATGCATTGGTAGATCCTGAGCACCTTGCAGCGTACATAGAGTACAAGAGGAACCTGATGGGGGAATTGTAAGTATAATAGTAAAAATTACAATCTGTTTATACTTTTTTCGACAAATATGCAAGTACGTATTATGTAACTTTGTCAACAATTATACAGGCGTGATGTGGATCTGCACGACCCAGTTGGTGTCGATGTGCCTTGGTTCCACCGGTTTCAAACCAACTTGATGGAGTTGGAGGATACGGTATGTTTCTTACTTGAATTGTCCGTATAAGTTTCATTCACAAATGATGGAATCCTAACAATACAAATTGTTGAAATTGTCAGCACATTGTTGCATACTTGAACATTCTCCAGAATCGTCAGCGAGCATTCCCCACTGTCTACAGTTCGAGGGTCAACATACTGGATTATCAATTCTATGTAAGTGTTTATATTGTATGGTTTTCGCTTCTGCTTCTTTCATTCAAATATTTTTTGCATAACGTTTTTTAAATTTAATCTGTACAGTCATTATTATATCATGACTGGGACAAAATCGCCATTGGTGAGGATAGGAAACCTCGAAAGGGTTAGTCTATGTTCAACCACCGGTGGGCCCATGATGAGCTTGTGGTAGTACGTGGAGAGCTCCCGTCAGGAAACCGACCATGGCACGATGTTGACTTGGTGAGTGTATATTTTAATTTGCGTCCATGTGTATAATAACAAATTGTGATAACACTTTGGAGAAACACCTACAGGTTTTGATTCCTTGCAACCTTGGAAGTATGCATTGGGTCATGGCCAGCGTCGACCTCATGAAAGGGCAAATTCTCGTGTTTGACTTGTTCAGATGGGAGGTCCCATTTAGGCACAGGAATGCCCAGTTCGCGTGCTTAAGGTGGTTGCTACCGTCGATGCTGGATACGGTGCACTTTCATAGGAACAGACAGAGGGGTGATTCGACGTACAAATCGAAGAATGGGCCCTTTCAGATGTTGTTCATGTCAGCCGACCGCGTGCCCCAACAGAAAAAGGGGTATGACTGTTTTAAGTTATTATTATATCACAATCGGTTTTAATAACATTTCATTCTAATGGTTGTTCATTTTATCTCAATTGTAGGGGAAACTGTGGTGCCTATACTCTGAGAATGATTGAGTACCTGACGGCGAACAGGGATACGTTCGACTGGTCGGAGGACGATATGACCACTATCCGGGAGAAGATGGCTGTAGAGGTTTATTGTAACTCCAAGGCCATGTAGTTGATGTACATAACGTTTGACTAATGAAATGAAGAATTTTTTTATTTTTTATTTTCAAGTGTTTGCAGTTATCAGTTAAACACACATTTCATACATTGAGCACCTTCAACAATACAGGAAATTCATGAACACTATAACAAGGGATCAAGTAGACGAAGATTTAATTCAAAAAAAATTTCGAACATAAAATCAATCATATTAGTTCTACATAAAAGCATAAGAACCCCGAATGTCATAAAACAACTATATCGAGCATGGTTCCCAAAGTTTGAAAGATGTTGGAAGACATCAAGTTGGAGACATGTTCCTCAATCGCAAGCTTTTCTGGTGACAATTCCTCTTCCTCTTGTACTGCCTTGTTATGTTTGATCACCTTTATTCATTCAACGGTAAATTCCTTCTCAGGGCATGTTTGTTTGTTGTGTCCAATTGAGTGACAGATGCTGCACTTGCGACGGTATTCATCGGGGACAATGGTGCTGGGATCTTCATTAACCATAGGCGGGTTGGAACACCTCCTACTATTATGTCCTGGTTGTCCACATCTTCTACACGACTGTGTGATTATCTTCTCTGAAGATGAGGCATGTCGACCCTCCATCGGGCGACCTGATTGTCTCTTCGTCTTTGGATTTAAAACCACCCGCTCTGCGATGTTAGATAGCATTACCCATGAAGAAGGATGGCCAATAGGCATAATAGGAACCGAGTATGCATCAATAAGTCTCCCTCTTGTAGTAGTCTGCACACAGAGATGTGAAATCCAAGTTCCGTTCTCTGCAATAAGGAAAATAGTGAGATTCACGTTTGGGTAATATAAAGCGTTAACTATAACTTGTCATATACCTTGCCGCTGCGAGTGCGTGTGAACATGGTAAAAAGTCCATTTGGAATTTGTTACATGTGCAAGTCTTTCGGGCCAAGTCAACCGTCCACTGTTTTCCCTTGTGTCTGATGGAGAATATGTTCCAGTCAACTGGATTTACGGTCATATAACCGCACTTCTCGACACGTTTCAAGATTGTAAGATGTGCTGCATCGGTCAATCGATAACGCATGGACTGTGTAGCTGCATGACGATCGTGAAACCACCTTTGTAGCATATTCCTAATGAACTCTGCCAGGGTCATTTGTGGCAATTGCCTTGCGAATTTTAGGCATGAGTTTATACATTCTGCAACATTTGTGGTCATCACCCTATACCTTCTTTGGGGACAGTGAATGCGGGACCACTTGTGCAGACCGGTATCAATGGCATAATCGAATGCAGCCTTGTGCAGCTTACGTAACTCCTCCATGTGGCGGTCATACTTGATTTCATTGTACGATCTAGTTGCGTTATCCATTATTTTGGCAACATCCTTTCTGTGGAATCACTTCTTCATATTTTCAGCAAAATGCCAGCAACATATGGTATGGGTTGCATAAGGGAACACTTTAGAAATCCCTACTTCAATGCTTGCATGACGATCGGAAATGAAAACCAGATCATCTATATGACCAAGGGCACCCCTCAAGCATTCCAAAAACCATTCCCACGAAAGGTTGTTTTTTGAGTCACCATACCCAAAAGTAATTGGATACACCTGTTCATTTCCATCTTGTGCAGTTGCAACAAATATTGTACCCCCGAATCTTCCCTTCAAATGGGTACCATCAACTGCAATCACAGGACACATACACCTCCGAAAACCTTTAATTGAGGACCCTAACGACATGAAAAAGTAGAGGAATTTACCATTGTCAGCGCACTGTAACTCAGTGATTGTGCCAGGATTTTGCTGTTCCAAAATGTATGCAAAAGATTGCAGTAGTTGGAAAGTTTCTTCATGCGTTCCATAGGTCAATGACAATGCATATTGCAGGGCATCATGTGCCTTACTGTACATGATTTGGATGCCATACATTGTTTTCATATCGGCGATTATGTCGTTCAGACACATGAGACGACCATCATGTTGTTGAAGTCTAGGTGCCACGACTTCTCCGATTGTGACTGCACTAGCTTGTTGGTGGTGATGGTGAATCTCCTCCAAGGGACAATTGTGTTCATTGACAAAACTTCTGACTTGAAAGTAAGTCCCTTCATTTCTCCTTACCGCTCTTAATTTCCACGTATCGTCAATGATGCACACCAGATGTAAAGTTGTCTTATTGGACCTTTTGACCTTTCATTCAAAGTTCTACCGCATCGCAAAATGGCCAATTAGCCTTTTCAAATCCTTTTTACTCGGAAAAAATTGACCTTTATAAATCATGGTTCTAGGTTCTGGCGCTGCCAATGTGCTGCTTTTACCAATACTAAACGAGTATGAATTTGCTCCGGGAATAACCCACGTTGGCGTATTAGCAGAATCAGATGCTATTACATTATTACGGACCTCGGAACTCTTAGGCATATCTGGTGCAGTGCAACTAACTCATTGTACACGTCTACCACGTGTTTCAATTTGTGCAGGCTCTTCATCTACATTTTGTAGATCATGAACCTGTTCATTATTGGCCTCATTATTCACCTCATGGTTCAGACAATTGTTCTGGTCATTGTACTGCCCATTGTACTGTTCATTGTACTATTCATTGTAATGTTCATTACACTGCTTAATTCCACGACCAAACATATGACCAAATTGAGGTTCAATTGCATTTGCATGGTTGACCACTACCGATGGGACACCACACATGTTTCCCCTATCTTCTGTGGCACTTCTTTGGCTGAACACTTGGTTGCTACCGCTAAAGGATCCAAATTGTTGGGTATTTTCAGTAGGGGGAATATCACTCCCTATCACATCTCTGGCTGTCCTATTAGTTAGACTGACACATACTTGAGGGATCACCCAATCTTCCCCTAGCATAAACTGGACATCGTCGTCATTTCTTATAAATGTGCAACATTTACTGCCAGGAACAATTGATATCGATGACAGATCTACATTGAATTTGTTTACATCATACTTCACAATGGTATGCATGATCGCCACCAATTCTTCGTAAGTCATATTCTGTGACACATACATTCCTCGGTTATCGGATCCAACAAACCTCTGACTTTCGTCGGGTAACTGCTCCCATCGACCGTTGTAAGATATTACTATTCTAGCCCGATTCATGATGCTGTCAAATTAATCATCCCATTAATAAGAACCCAGGACTATAAAATATTTTCAGATATTAAATTTATAAAGGCTCGGGTGGGGATATTGAAAAGTCTCGGAGAAGACTTGCAAAGTCTAGGAGAAGACTTCAAAAGTCTCGGAGAAGACTGGAAAAGGCTCGGAGAAGACATGCAAAGTCTCGGAAGGGACTTGAAAATTTACAGAAGATACTTATTCATTTAAAAGGCTTGGAAAAGACATCAAAAGTCTCGAGGGAGACTTCAAAAGGCTCGGATAAGTCTCGGAGAAGACTGGAAAATGCTCGATACTTATTCATTTAAAAGGCTTGGAAAAAACATCAAAAGTCTTGGAGGAGACTTAAAAAGGCTCGGAGAAGGCTGGAAAAGGCTCGATACTTATTCATTTAAAAGGCTTGGAAAAAACATCAAAAGTCTCGGAGGAGACTTAAAAAGGCTCGGAGAAGGCTCAGAGAAGGCTCGGAGAAGACTGGAAAGGCTCGGAGAAGGCTGGAAAAGGCTCGATACTTATTTATTTAAAAGGTTTGGACAGAATTTTAAATAGCTCGGACAGAGCATACAAAGTCTTGAAGATTCAAAATTCTCACAATGGCTTAAGGTTTACAACTACTACAACATATTTGTTTATCTACAAATGAAAATGTGAACAAATAAAAAGAAGTATTTGCAAGAAATATTACCTTCTTGTTGAGAAAGCACGTCGAGTTCTTTATAAGTTGAAGAAGAAACCCGAGATAGAGAGAGAGAGGGTTACTGAGAGAAACACTCGTTTTTTTATTGGAAGTGAGGACAGAGAAAAGTGCAAACAGATTAACATAAATGATTATCTATGGTCAATTTTGGTAGTTCACCATAATAGGTGCCTTTTTAAACTTAACTTATTAAACTAGTGCCTTTCTCACCACATCAGTTTAAAAATGTGACATTTCTCACCAATTCCACATTTGAAGTATGATTGGAAATAACTCACCTTTTATTTTGTTTTAAAATTTAGAGAAGTTTGATTCATGATATAAATATAAATTTGTGATTCTTAAAAAAAAATCAAAAAAAAAAAAAAACTTTGAAAAATGAGCTTAAAATCTAAGTAGGAGAAATATTTATTTATTTGGACGGAATCATATCCACATAATAGGAATCAAATACCCCAATACATAGTGATGGTCCTGCTTTGGGACCATGCCTGGGCACGTGCCCCTCTCAATTTTTTTTTAAGGGAAAAATGGATTATTTTTTTATTTTTCATTTTTGGATATATTGTATATTTATTAAAGAGATAATTGTCAAAATTACTCCTTTAAAATTAGGGTTAATTGCACAAACATACCCTCTATTTATCTAATAAAGCAAATTTTCAAACAAATACTTTATTCAAACACAAACATCCCAATTGGAATGTGCTTGGGATATGAAATGTCATGAGTGCCCTTGGGTAAAAGGGAGAAGTTATTTTGGTGGGTAAATTTCACAAACAACCCTGAATTTAGGTGTAATCGTATAAATATTCACTTTTTCTAATAATTACATAAATATACCTTATCGTCAGTTGACTTTTGTTAACTTTAACTCTTAACCACATTTGTATCCCGAAATGACTAAACTACCCTTGAAAACTTATTTATCTTTTCTTTTATTATTTAAAAATATTAAAAATATATTTACTTAAAAAAATTTAAAAATCAGTACATTTTTTTTTGTTGCTTTAATTTTCTTTATCTTTCTATCTTTTTTTAATTTTTTTTTTTTTTACACTTTCCATGTCCCCAAACACCAAGTTTTTAGATTTCAAAAACCAACTTTATCACCAAAACATTCAATTTCATACGCATCAACCACAAACAATTTCATTTCATCAACACAATCAAAACCCATCAACAATTACATTTAATCAACATAATCAAAACCCACAAAACTCACTAAACACAACAATTTTTCCAATTTTGTGTGTTCTAATTGTGTTAAAAAAAATGATAGAAAGATAACAACAACAAAATTGTACCGATTTTTTCAATTCTTTTAGTAAATATTTTTTAATATATTTAAATAATAAAAGAAAAGATAAATAAGTTTTCAAGGGTAGTTTAGTCATTTCAGGATACAAATGTGGTTAAAGGTTAAAGTTAACAAAAGTCAACCGACGATAAGGTATATTTATGTAATTATTAGAAAAAATGAATATTTATACAATTACACCTAAATTCAGGGTTGTTTGTGAAATTTACCCATCAAAATAACCTCTCCCTTTTACCCAAGGGCACTAATGACTTTTCATATCCTAAACACATTCCAATTGAGATGTTTGTGTTTGAATAGGGTATAAAATTTGCTTTATTTGATAAATAGAGGGTATGTTTGTGCAATTAACCCTTAAAATTACACAGTATTCCTTTTGTTGTAAATATTTGAAATAACAAATGAATAAAATATGAGAGAGATGGAGAGTATCAGATAAAGAGAGATGAGATAATGAGACGAGAGAGAGAGAAAACATTTATGATTTGTATTGATTTCTGGAACCAACCTTTACAATGCAATGCATCTCTATATATAGGCTTCTAAAGCCACTTTGATTCTTTGAAGAAGAGAAGAGAAGAGAGAAGAGGCGGTCAACATTTGTATGGTCAAGGATGAAGCAAAATGAGAGGTATACAAGGGACACACATGTGTAGTCAAGTTGGAGAGGTGTGGGCGTCAAGTATACAAAAGGTAGGTGGTGGGAATATATTATATGTATATACAAGTGGTAAAAGCCAAATATTATAACACTTCCCTTTTGATTTATACCACTTGTATTTAATTTTTTTAGGAAAAATCCAATGGGACAAAACCTAGGGAGAATATATACAATGATCTTCTAGATCTTGTGGTGTTAGACATTCTTAAAACTGTCTCGTTAAAAACTTTGTTAGGAAAACCTAATGGGACAAAACCTGATCGAAGGGAAAAAGAGTACAGTGTACAAATGTCTAGAATTAATATTTTCTTCAAAACTGTGTTCACTTTTATACTTTGCTAGGAAAAACCTAGTGGGATAAAAATTATAGCAATGATATCCATTGATCTGTCGGATCAAAGTAATATTTATAATGATTTTCTGGATCAATGTAACATATATACGATGATTAGCAAGATCAAAGTAATATTTACAATGATCTTATTGATCAAGACAACATATATACTATGATCAACTAGATTAATGTAATATTTATTATGATATTTATGGATCAAAAGATTTTTGGGTGTACTTAGATAATTGAATAAGACAAAAACTTGATTGAAAGGAAAAAAGAGTACAATGCACAAATGCCCCAAAATAACTAATATACTTCATTTGATACACTCCTCCTGATGGGACGTTTCCCCTGATAAAAATTCTTTTAAAGCAATTTTCTAGATTGCTAAACTGGAACATACAGATGTTTATTTCATGAAATGAAATATTATCATAAATTATTGGAGGGAGTATAAGCAAATACTTGCTTTATGGGGTAATATCCATATGGAATATTTTCATAATCTTTTCAACATATTCTAATTGATGAACAAGCATTTCATTTGATTTATGCTCAATCTTCAAGTCGAGACAATATTTTCTTTCTCATTTCTTTATGAAGACACATGAGTATATAATATGATTATTATATCCTTATCTTGATATTAACTGAGATGGTTATGCAACGTCCATTCATATTGTTTTTAATCCATATAAGGATTTTTGTATGTTCATCAAATACAGATTATGAGATCTCGATTTACATGCTTCTAGCATTTTAAATCCTTCTGGGATTATAAATATCTGCATTGAGTGAATCATATAGATAAATGATTACTACGTCTAGATGACGTATTTCAAGCCTTGTAAAGGGAACCAAATTTATCAAAAATTTGAAATGTAATTGTATTCGTCACTATTGAATACCATTTTTCTTTGAGAAACTTTGTACTACGAGTCGTGCCTCATATTTCACGATCTCGTTTTTTATCATTACGTTTTCCATATACAAACTCATTAGTATCCAACTAGTTTGACATCTCCAGGTGTTTAGAGTACTATTGGTCTAAATACTTTATGTTTGACATATGAAGTCAATTCTTCTTGAATTGCTTCTTTTCACTTAGGCCAATCATGCCTTTTGTATACAATCATTAATATTATGAATATCATAATTATCATTTATAATTTCAGTAGCACTACTATGTGTAAAAATACACATCAATGATTGTTTCTTTACGATTCCACATTTCTTTTATATGATTTATAGAAATTTTCTCGATTTCAATATACCTGAATCTCTATTGAGATTTCTTCCATTTCAATGGATTTAGTCATTTCATAGACTCGTGTCTCTTTAGATATACCAGACTCTTACAGAGTTGATTTAGAGAAAGTGGATTTTATTTATAACTCGAGTTTTGTTTACATTAGGATCGTGATAATAATATATTTCAAAAAGGTTCATAAGCTTATGATATACATTAGATGATTTATTTGTTGTCATTTACTCTGATCATTCTTTAAGAACAATCATCCGACCGGGGTGTATGAGATGACAACTTATAAAATCTTGTTTCTTTTAATATATCAAGTAACAAATTAATAATTATCTAATGTTCAATTATCTTTCGCATTTGAGTGATACAAAGATTGAAATGAGAAACATTTATATATAGAGAACCGAACTGGTATCTCTATTTTGTATAAGAGTAACTTTTCATTTACTTTTTCTGGAGAAACTTTCCATTTGAAAATTAATCAATATAATAATATACAGATTGTGCGTAAAAATATAAACTATCAGAAGTTTAAATTATCTAATTGGAAGATTGATCAAAATCAATATTAATCTCACAATGATATAGAATTCTTATCTTAGATCATGCCAAAGATACAATAAGGAGATATACTACACAATCAAATATCTTAAAAATGTGAGCAATTCAATGACCAATTACAAGTTGTAATGGTAAATACCGATAATAGGTAGTGAGTCATAGATGAATATATCTATATGTAATATAGAATGTCCCATATAGAAATTGGTAATTGTATTGAAATAATAAAGTTCTCGTAAATACATGAAGATGTTTGATAAGCAATTCCACTGATCCATTATGATTATGATTACATGCAAAAAGCTGGATGTTGAACGTTGATCTCAATTGGAGACGTTTGATAATACAAAAACATGTGACCATCATGTAGATGTATCAATCGGTATCATAAAATAATGGAAGGATTCATTTGGTGGATGAATATATCCACATATACCCCCTTGAATGATGGGGATTCAAAACCAACTTTAGAATAAGATGGTTTATGTGGTGGATGAATATATCCATATACAACCCATTTTTGATCAGTGATATAATCCATATGATAAATCACATAGCTTTTCTATAATGAGTATCTAGCCTGAATCATGCACAGATATTCAACACTCTTTATTATTCATAGTTTTAATATGACATTAATAAAGTTATATGCATTTGATATAAGTAGAAATTTTACAATTTAATACCATCTGGTAATAAGATTGTGGCTCTTCTAGAGCCCTTAATCAGATCCAATGGATCTGATCTTGTATTAACATTATATGCTTTTGAACTAAACATATTTCTTTATGGTCTGCTTAAATTGTATATCTTAAATAATATCAAGTATCATTGATATACAATTTAGTATTGTTTGATAACAATATCATGGCTCTTCCAGAGTTCTCTATCAGATCCGTTAGACCTGATACAGTATTAACATTTGTTTTTAGCAACGTCAAATTCATAAAATATTTCTGACTCCGCAGAATTGAAAAATATTTATGGTTTCACAGAATTGTATGAGTTGTTGCACCATTGGCAAGACATATATTTTTCCTTCTAGGAATTTTATAGATATTATTTGTAACACCATTTTATATCTCATCTGAAATAATAAGAATTCCGTAGAATTGTATGAGTCGTTGCATTGTCATCATTGCATGGATATATTTAATTATCCCATCCATATAGCAATTATGGCCTGGATCCATGCTTTCAATTTTACAACAAATATATATATATATACATAACACCATTAATACAAATATGGAATATCAATAAGTGAAACAAGAGAGAGAATAGTACAAACTTGGATGTTCTGTTTGAGGTGTATATCTCTCTGCAGAAAGTTATGATTAACAATCCAACCGATCAAATTGTAGAAACACGAGTGAAGAATGTTCTGACAAAATTTCAACACGATCGGACCACAGATCAAAGAGTTATCACTCTTTGATGAAACCTGCACAATACTGGAATTTTCTCCCTTGTTTTCTGTCCATCCTTGTTCGGAACTGCAGAACTCACCACAAGGAATTCCGATTGACAATATTCAAGAACTACAAGAGTAGAATGTGCTGACTAAATTTCAGCTTAGATTGATCTTAGACGAGGGAGATGTCAAAGTTTGATCAAGATTGCGCAGTGATGTTCTTCACACAATTTCTACACACACACCTCCTTTTTCTTCTCTTTTCTATTAAAATATTTCCAATTTCATTATACATGATATTAGGATCTTAAATTATTTTAATGATACTCACATTATCCTGTTGGATGTGTATATCCCTTTTTTCAAATGAATTATATATAAACATATCACTTCATATATATGAAATAAAATGAAATCATGGATCATATTAATTTTTCGAACTTTCGATTCGACCATGAGCTGTAAGTTCATATATAAAATTCATAAAACTTTAGATTCTGAATGGATTTGAAATCATAGGTTCCAAATAATAAATTATAGAATTCTTGTATATAACATTGGATCCAGAACTCCATGTTCTCACTGGCTTTCAAAAACCGTACGGTATGGTATTCATGTATGTAACACTGGATCCAGAACTCTAGGTTCTCATCGGTTTTCAAAACTGTGCTGTATGGCATTCATGTATATAACATTGGATCTAGAACTCTAGGTTCTCATCAGTTTTTAAAACCGAGCTGACTTAAATATCATAATTCCATAAACTTTAAGTTTTGGTTAGTCGATCTAGCCAATCTCATATATTGTATAAAAATAAATACTGAATATTTAAACAATTTATTTGGAGACACAACATAAGCCAGTCTCATGTATTGTATAAAAATAAATGTTGAATATTTAAATAATTTATCTAGAGACACAGCATAAGCCAGTCCTAAGACACAACATAAGTCAGTCATGTATTGCATAAAAATAAGAGAAAATTACACTAGTGGCCACCACTTTTAGGCATAAATACCAGTTTAGTAACCACTTTTGGCAGAAATATCGTTAACGGTGGCCATTTAACCAACTTTCTATCCAAATTCTAACGAAAATGCTGATGTGGCAAACATAATGTTAAAAAAATATTATTAAATTAAATAAAAAACAATTAAAATAAAATAAAGATTATGAAATTAAATAAAAAAACAATTAAACATAAGAAAATCAGTTCTTCTTCATCAGTTCTTCATCAGTTCTTCATCAATTCTTCTTTACCTGACCAAACCCAGAAAACTCAGTTCAACAAAATCGATACTAGAAAAAATATCCACGGCGGCCGCCGTTGAAACCCACCAGCTAGATCAAAGTACAAACCCACCACCAGACTATCTTAGACCACCACGACACCACCACCATCAGACGATTCAGACCCACTCCTCCCCTCTTCATCATCAAACACTAATCATCCCTAATCAATTCAAAAATAAAAATAAAAAAATGAAACACCTTTTCTTTATCAATCTATAAATGAACTTTAATCAGATTCCACACACAAAATCAAGAAAATTTGATGATCTAAAAAAAAAAAAAAATTAGGAAACTTTTTTTAAAAATTAAACTTTTTCATAAATTGATCTCCAATCGTCCATCACAAAGATGGATGGTGTAGATTAAGAACCGAATAAAAAAAAAATAATTTAAAATTCATTCATTTAAACAAAAAAGAAAAAAAATAATATTTTAAAAAAATTAATATTACAAATAATTAGAAAAACAAAACAAAACAAATTAAATTTAAAATTAGAATATATAAAAAACTAAATCTTTCTCTCTCTCGCTCACTCGATCATCATCACTCTCACACATCAGACAAAAAATTAAAAATTAAAAATTAATTTAACAAAAAAAATTAATAAAAATGAAAAAGTAATAAAATTAAAAATCTTTAAAATGAGTAAATGACTTATCAAGAATTTATTTTCTAGAATATATCATCACCTTCATCTCTCCACTGCCATCAACAATCTCATCTCTCCACCATAGTCATCATCCTCAATCTCAAAATTTCCAGAATTTTTTTCTTTCAAAAGTGAAATCAATTTAGATCTCCAGATCCAGATCCATGGAGGAGAGACCTCCATCTCTGGTGAGATGAAGCTCGCAGGCGATCTCCGGTCCACAGCACAGCTCCTCCACGCGATCGAGAGATAGAGCACGCTCCTCCGTGCTGGTGCAGATCGCCCAACAGAGCAGATCGCTCCTCTGCGCCGCCTACATCAACGATGCGGATCATTTTGTTGATGATGAAAGATTGTTAGTGTGATACTCTGATGGAGATATTGGATTTTGGGTGATAATGAAAGATGAAGTTGGGTTATGGAGTTTGATTTTTTTATTTTTTTTTCAGAAGGGTTGTGGAGTTTTATTTGAAGATTAAAATTTAGGATTTTGTTCTTGGATTGTGATGTTTGGGGGCCAAGAAAATGTATGGTGATTGATTGAGGATGATTTTTTTATGTTGTTTCCATATTGCAGAAAAATGGTGATTGATTGAAGATTATTATTATTTTTTTATTTATTTCCAGATTGCAGAAAAATTGTATTTTTTTTTTACTGATATTAATATTAATATTCTTGGTTCCCTTAGGTTTTTAATAATCTTATTTTTTTTTATAAAAATTTTGTTCTCCACCGTTAATGTTGTATTTTTATTGTTTTTTTATTTAATTTAATAATCTTTATTTAACATTCTGTTTGCTACGTCAGCATTTCCGTTAGAATTTGGACGGAAAGTTAGTAAAATAGCCACCGTTAACGATATGTCTGCCAAAAGTGGTCATTTTGGTGCGTTGGGTAAAATTGGTTACTAAACTGATATTTATGCCTAAAAGTGGTGGCCACCAGTGCAATTAACTCTAAAAATAAATGCTGAATATTTAAACAATTTATCTGGAGACACAGCATAAGCTAGTCCCGAGACACAACATAAGTCAGTCTCATATATTGCAAATAATTAAATGTGAATATTTAAACTATTTATCTGGAAACACAACATAAGCCATAAACTTTAAGTTCTGGTTAGTCGGTCTAGCCAATATCATATATTGCATAAAAATAAATGTTGAATATTTAAACAATTTATCTGAAGACACAGCATAAGCCAGTCTGGAGACATAGCATAAGCCAGTTCCGAGACACAACATAAGCCAGTCTCATGTATTGTATAAAAATAAATACTGAATATTTAAACAATTTATCTAGAGACACAGCATAAGTCAGTCCTGAGACACAACATAAGCCAATCACGTATTGCATAAAATTAAATGCTGAATATTTAAACAATTTATCTGGAGACACAGCTTAAGCCAATCTCATATATTGCAAATAATTAAATGCGGGTATTTAAACATTTTCAGGAGGCTGAGCTCACCTGTTATATTCATAAAAATAAATACGTATATTTAAACAATATTAATAAATCCAGAACTATATATAGATGATCCGTTGACGGTATAAGCCATATTGTATACGAAAATATATATGGATCCAAAATATTGGGATTAAAGAGAATAAATAAATAAATAAATCCAGAACTATATATATGTTCCGTTGACGGCATAAGCCATCTTGTATACGGAAATATATATTGATCCAGAATAATGAGATGTAAGTAAATCACCCATCAAGGGATCCTCTTTACTTGCATACATGAATATCGAGTCGTAAGTAAATCACTCACTTGGAGATACTTTTTACTTACATATGATCGTGTTGATAATGTATTGTTAATATTTGAAATAACAAATAAATAAAATATGAGTGAGATGGAGAGAATCAGATAAAGAGAGAAGAGAAAGTCAGACGAGAGATAGAGAGAACATATATGATTTTGTATTGATTTCTGGAACCAACCTTTACAATGAAATACATCTGGCTTCTAAAGCCACTTTGATTCTTTCAAGAAGAGAAGAGAAGAGAAGAGAAGAGAAAGCCACATATTATAACACCCTTCATTTTCTATTTCGGATTACTTGTATAGTTACTTACCAACATGCTTGCTATTAGGGTTCAAAATTTTTTTGTCACTATTTGGACCGGGTTTTGTAAGAAAGTTACCACTTTAATAACTTAAGTTTAAAAGGCACTTATTATGGTGAACGGACAAAAATGCCCCCCACAGTAACCTTCTTCACCATTTTGGTTTTTTTTTTTTTTTTCTTTTCTTTTCTTTCAAAATCCTCCATCAATGGATGACGGTGGACCATGAGTACGCGTATGTCACCGTCGATGACCATGACCAAACACAATAGCGACATTTTTTATGTCCGAGCCTTTGTTAGTTGCATCTGAGATACAAACCCTCTTGTTAGTTGTTTTTTTTTTTCAATTTAAAACCCTCTTTTGTAAACCTTAAACTGCTGTGTGAAAAAAAAAAATGATTGTTGAAAAGGCTCGGAGAACACATGAAAAGTCTCGGAGAACACATGAAAAGGCTCGGAGGTTCAAAATTAACAAAAAAAATAATTGTTGAGAAGGCTCAGAGAACAAATGAAAAGGCTCGGAAAACACATGGAAAGGCTCGGGAAAGGCTTCAAAAGGCTCGGGGAAGACATTACATGAAAATGCTCGGGAAATGCATGAAAAGGCTCGGGTAAGGCTTCAAAAGGCTCGGGGAAGACATTGGGTGAAAAGGCTCGGGGAAGACATTACATGAAAAGGCTCGGGAAAGGCATGAAAAAGCTCGGGTAAGGCTTCAAAAGGCTCGGAAAAGGCTTCAAAAGGCTCGGGAAAGGTATGAAATGGCTCGGAAAAGGCTTCAAACGGCTCAGAGATCTAAAAAAAATACTCGGATAACACATGAAAACGCTCGGGGAACAAATGAAAAGGCTCGAGCCTTTTCAATTGTTCTCCGAGACTTTTCAAAAGGCTCGGAGAGTGTTTCAATAGGCTCGGAAAAAGCGTTAAAAAGCTCAGAAACCCAGATCTTCATCTTCTTCTACATAAATTTTCATAAATTAAAACCATAACCATACCCACAACCAATGCGTCTGCTCAACAAATCAAACTAAATTGAAAAAAAAAAACTCGACCCCCGAATGCATCTGCGTACCCACTAAACTAATTATTCAATAAAGATGTATTGATGTTCAACCTCCATTGGAGGTCTGTTAAACAGACCTCTATGAAGAAGATGAAAAGAATATAAAAAAAAAAAAAATCAAAGTAAGAGAATGTGTGTAAAGTAAGGGCATTTTTGGAAATCACTTACTTTAGTGCCTTTTAAACTTAAGTTATTAAAACACTCACTCTTCCACCAAATCAGTTGAAAAATGTGATATTTCCCACCATTTCCACCTTGCTATTATGTCAACACGGTAAAATTTGATTAAACACATTTCATCAAATTGAATTTTTAACCGTTACTATTTGCATTTGTTCATAAATGTTGGTACTTGTAGAACAAATGTAACATATTTGCAATCCCCCAAAACTTTATACAGTATATGGTGTAATAATATCCTATTAATTTTTTTTTAAAGAAAATTCTAATTTATGATTGAAACCCACTTACTCCATTTTTTTTTTTTTTTTTAATGATTGTATTATATTTTAAACCAACCCCACTTAAAACTATTTAGCTATTGCTAACAAGG
>OX940799.1:40614366-40648627 GCA_954870605.1 Acer campestre
TCATATTCTGAATCCATATCACATATCGTGACATAATTAGAATGGTATCATACCCGTCCCATGCTTTTTTTTTCGCCTAAATTTGGCACGAGTAATTAGAAATTCAGCCACTTTAATGGCAGCAAATATCATATAAACCACAAAATAATGATGTGGTATAGTTTTAAAATTGTCTTAGAGTCATCATCATAGATTTACAAACAAGCTTTTTGTGGGTAGGCAAATTAAACAAAAAAAAAAACAAAAAAATGAATCAAATCTTAGTTTGGATATCCAGCTGCTAGTTTTGCTCTCAAGTCCTTCCTCAAGATCTTGCCAGATGGAGCTTTTGGAATTGCTTCCATGAAATATACTCGGTTTATTCTCTTGTAAAACACCACCTGCAATCATCAAAATTACAATATATAAACATTCAATTTCACCTATCTATACTTATAAACAAAAACCAAACTAATATAATTTAATTGATTTCTTATAGAAATATATATCAGACATGTAATGTACCTGTTTTGAAATAAATTGCTTGATCTCATCCTCAGTTATTTGAGAATCATTTGATTTCACCACAAATGCCACAGGAACTTCTCCAGCTGCATCATCTTTCATTCTGAAAACATATAAACATATGATGAAGTTGCGGAGTCATGTTATTATACAGATCCAACGACGTTATTGAGCTAATTAATAACATCTATTATTTGAGTTTTTACTTACGCGACCACAGCAGCATCACGGATACCCTGGTGGGAGAGAAGCATGGCTTCAAGTTCAGCCGGAGCAACCTGAAAGCCTTTGTATTTGATCAATTCCTTCAATCGATCAACGATGAAAAGCTCATCATCGTCATCAATGTACCCAACGTCGCCTGTATGTAGCCACCCATCTTGGTCTATGGTCTCCTTTGTGGCCTCCGGATTATTAAGATATCCTGAACGTTACGTTAAATTCATATCTAATTAGACATATAAAATAGGTTGTGCTCAATTCAAATCTCAATTATCTTTTATATAGCAGCATCACATTCCTGAACGATATAAGATGCCACATGCCAGGGGCGGAGGGAGGGGGGCCATAGGGGCCATGCCTCCCATTCCCGCAAAAATATCTTCACATTTTTATTAAAAAAAAAAAAAGTTTAAGAATTTATGAAATTAGCTTTATATTTTAAGAGTTTTTCATTTTGACCCCTCTAATGTTTCTAGTTCTACCACTACACACGTCCAAGGCCTCCTGACCCAATTGGACTTGTGTGGTAGAGCCTTGGCCTAGACCTAGATTGAGACCTAATGTAATATTTAAATTTTTTTGACTTCAGTATCTAAAAACGAAGATAGTATATACCTTTCATGATCTGAGCTCCTCGGATGCAAATCTCACCGGGCTGGTTCCTTGGGAGAGATTTGCCAGTATCAGGGTCAAGAATTTTCATCTCAGCATTTCTAACAACTGTTCCACAAGCTCCTGCTTTGATGCTAAAGGGTTCCTTTGCAAATGACAAACACATTGCCAACACAGGCCCAGCCTCTGTCATTCCATATCCCTGTATAATTTAAACCATATATCCATTACAACAAATCAATTATGCTTTTCTACATCATTAATTATATTATTATATATAAATTAAAGACTAATTCTATGTTGAAAAACTTGAGATATAATCTTTCCTTTTATTTTTTTAACAAAAATATATTTCACTGAAATGTTTATAAAAGTCAATATTATATAATTTTAATAAATCCAAAGTGATTTTACAAGGTGGGTGGCTGCCGGCTGATTTCCCTTTTTGATTTATCCAGAAATATTAATTTTTTTTTTTCTTTTACATTTAATTACTAAAAAATTTTGGTCAAGCAAAGCTCATCATGGCTCATAAGCAGCAATCATGATCCAGCTCAACCGTTAGAGAAAATCTTACATGCATCTGGTGTAATGCATCTGTCTAATGGGTGCTTGCCATATGGTAAGGAAACCAATCAAATGAATTCACTATGCCACATGACATGCACCCATTAGTTAGGGGTGCATACAAGATTTTCTCCGACTATTATATAAATGGATTAAAAATAAAAAAAAAACATTATATAAATGTGTTAAACTTAGGTGTCCTTTCACCGGTTCACCCTCCGTACCATGATATACATTATTATAATTATATGAGTATATACAATCATCGAAAATATGACATATGGCTATATAATATATAATATTATAATCGGTTACCTTTAATCATAATGAAACCGTCACACACGAAAATATCTCTAAATAAAGAAACAAATCTTGGTTTGAATATTCGAAAATGGAAAATAATTTAACACACAAAACATTCAAATAAAAACAAAAGTAAAATAAAGAAACTCTCCATACCTGACCAAGAACTGCATTTGGAAACTTTGCTCTCACGGTGTCTTCAAGCTCCTTCCCCAGCGGAGCCGCCCCGGACTTCATTATCCTTATCGACGAAAGATCATACTTATCAGTATCGGGCGACTTCGCGATGGCCAGAACAATCGGTGGCACGATAGGCGCCACCGTCACCTTATGCTTCTCCGCAAGCTGCAACAGCGAATTGATCTCAAACTTCTGCATAATTAAAATTGTTGCTCCAACTCTCAACCCACAAAGCATGATCGAATTCAGAGCATAGACATGAAACATCGGCAACACACACAAGATCACGTCCTCGCTGTGAAAATACAAGTTGGGATTCTCTCCGTCAACTTGTTGACCAACGCTGGTCACCAAACCTTGGTGGGTCAACATCACTCCCTTTGGCAACCCCGTCGTGCCGGAGGAGTACGGCAACGCCACCACGTCATCTGGGCGGATGTCAACTTCCGGTAAGTCGGCTTCCTCCGCCTGTGAAAGCTCGGAGAAATGTAAACAACCGTCGGGGACAGTGTCGTCGATACATACGATTTGAACGTTCTTTTCTTGAGCGAATTTTTTGACTTTATCGACGTGACAAGCTTGAGTGATTATGAGTCTAGTGTTTGATGCTTCGACTTGTTTCAATATCTCTGCCGGAGTGAAGAAAGGATTGGCCATGGTGGAGTTGGCGCCGAGATATGAAGCGCCGAGGAATGAGAAGACGAATTCGGGACAGTTTGGTAGTAAAAGCATGATCACTTGGTATTGTTGAATGCCGATTTTGTTGAAGCCGGAAGCGACTTTACGTGCGATGAGTTCGACTTCGGCGTAAGTGTATACTTTTCCGGTGGAGCCATTGATCAGACAAGGACGTGATTCGACTTTGGATATGTTTTCAAAGATGTATGAGTGGAGAGGGAGGTGGTTTGGGATGTAAATGTCCGGTAGTTTTGAACGGAAAATGATGTCAGCTTCTCCGTTATTCAACTCGGGCGCCATCGGAATTGATTGACACAAAGAATTAATATCGAAAATATGAATCAAGTTTGGTTTTGGTTTTAGGGAGGAGAGGGATGAAGTTGGTGGTATTGATATAGAAGTAAGAAGTTGGGTAAGTTGGTGAAGGTGGTTGGTGAAGGGGCAAAATGGGGATTATTAATTATTGTAGGGGTAAAAGTGGGAAAATGAAAAAAAATAATAGTTTATATATTTGGTGATGCTGTAATTGATGAATGATGAGATGAGATTATGTGAATCCATCAAGATCCACCTTCTATGCTTGTACTAATCATATGCAATTTGTTACATGGCAAGATCAGAACGAGGGATGCACATTGCGTTGCATTGGATCTACTTGAATGTTTTGTATTTTAATCAAATTGAGAATATGTGGAGATGGGTTGGTGGGGTTGTGAGTTGTGACTAGTGACTTGTTAGTGGATTTTTTTTTTTTTTTTGGGGTTGGTGATGAAGTGGGGTCCAGGTTTGGTGATGGGGATGAAAAGTTGACTTGAGAACAATGGCCCTTTCTTAGTTGTTTGCTTTTTCACCTACCACCGTTTTTGTCCCAAAACTTGGTCGCTGACGACGGCTGACCTTATTACCTACTACCACAATCCAAGCTGGACTCGATTGGGCCTCCAGCCGAGCCCACTCGGCCCTTCTTAGATGCGGCACTGCCCATATATACTAAACCCATTATTATTATTTAAAAAAAAAATTTACAATAATTCGAAGTTTAGAGAAATGAATATGCCCAGACCCACAGCTTTATGTTATAGGTGTGAAGGGAATACCACTAGCATTGGACCAACCTCATGTTGTCAACTTGAATCCTATTGTCATTTTTTATTTTTATTTTTCATTTTTTATTTATATTTTTACCTAATACCGTTTTAAAAATATATATTTCACTATTATCATCCAATGTGGTTTGGTTGTAAAGGACATTTATTCAGCAACATAATAACTTTTTAGTAAAAATCATAGATTTGAGTCGTTGCATCACATATCGCATATTTAAAAAAAAATAAAATGTATTTCATTGTTCAGAAAGCAATAATGAATGAGAATCTAATCATAAAAAAATTATATTTCATTGTTCAGAAAGCAATAATGAAAGAGAATATGATCATAACTATCCATTATAAAAATAATATTGACGTATACCCAACACACACTCATCTAATATACTAAAACAGATTTTTAAAGTTCTTCAAAAAAAAAAAAAAAAAAAAAGATTTTTAATGCAAAAAAGTAAGTATGTTTAGATATAAGTTGGGTGTGTTTAGTAGTAATTTTTTGGGTTAATTGTACTAACTTACCCTTACTTTATTGAATTTAGCAATATTTAAAGAAAAAAAAAAGCCCTAAATTAACACAAACACCCCTTATCATCAAGTCAATCCATTAACTTTAACGATCGACTAACATTGACCTATGGAAAACCAAATATACCCCTACCACATCATCTCAAACATAAAATATTTTTAATTATAAAAAAAAGATAATATATCGACCGTCTGCGAAAACATATTCAATTCGCAAAGGAGTCTCATCTGCGAATTGCAAGAAGTTGATTTCCAAGATCAGTGAAAATCTCTTTTAGTAAGTAGGAGATCATCAAAGATCTCTTGTTTCCTTGGTAGATTTTTTTTTTTTTTTTTTTATATAAAAAAAATTGATTTTTCAATTTTAATTAAAAAATCATTTGTGTTTGAGATGATGTGACAATGGTATATTTAAATATCTAAGGGTCAAGGTTAGTCAACCGTTATAGTTAATGGATTGACTTGATGGCTGGGGTGTTTACGTTAATTTAGGATATCTTTTTAAAATCTTGTTAGATTTAATAAACTAAGGATAAGTTTGTATAATTAACCCTAATTTTTTATTCTCAAACCAGTCCAACTCCAAGTCCAACTAACATGTCCATTATTTTTGTGGGAAATGGACAAAATTTTCACTATAATAAGAGAAAAATTAGGTTGTTGGTTTGCACACTTAAAGGAATTGTCTCTCCTGCGGTCCTGCCTACCCTTAATTTCATTATTATTACATCGTTGGAAGACATTGCACGATTGCCGGAGAGGAGCTATCATGCATCGGATGCACAATGCATCTTCTGTTCGGATCTAGCCATCTGTCAAATTATATATTGCCGTATCATAAAGATATGTTCTTTTTGGCAAAATCTGAGTGAAAAATATATATCATATTTCATGAATCATGATGCATTCAAATTTTTTTTCCTAATTGTTGATTGGCTATCAGAGAAAGTCAATAGTCAACATTTTCAACTCACACGTGTTTATAGTCTACTTTATACTAAAATATTAGGATTGATAATTGATTAATTCTATAAGATCAATGTACTTTTATATTACAATTATTCAATACCTTGCAATAATTTGGTTATTTTACTCAAACGTTTAATAACAAGAGGTCCAGCACTTTAGTCTAAGAGGTTCTGCGGCCAAATCTTGCAAACTCTTTAGTGTAAATTATTTTATTAATCTTGCAATTAATAAAATCATAGCCATTCCATCACCGATTAACATCGTCACCATTGAAAATTCCAGCAATGATCAGATATATATATATATATTATTGAATTTGATATTTGTATATGATTACCTTTCCATAGTGCAAGGCGTATAAAATTAGCAGAATTTCAGATTTAGAATATACTAAATATTTGGAATTATTGCAAAATTTGGAAAAGTGTATTGTAGTGATATTACATGTCCCAATTCTAGTGGGAGTAGTAATATTTACATATTATATATGCCCTCATTGATCAACATTTCTATCATCATAATTATTATTGTTCACATAGATAGAGAGAGATCATGAGAATACATCAAATTCTTCCTCACATTCTTTATAGAAGGATATTAATAATCTAATTTAATTATTGTATTGTTTAATTTAGAATATATAATTAATAATTATATAGTTAGTTTCCTGTTTTAGATTCTAAATTTGATTTCATTTGTTCTTGTTCCTTAAGTCAAGGGATTCTCTAGGTTAAGAAAGATTATAATTGTAATTATATATATATATATATATTCTCATAATCGATCAATGGAAAGGAAATACCATATTTTCCCATTCTCTACCTCACTCCATAAGGCTATCTTCAATAGAGAGTGTGAGTTATAGTTATATTTGGGTTTCAAATAGTACTGAGAGTGATGCTTATATATACTTTTGATCCAGTGGTGCTAAGAGTGATATCTGATAATGATATTTTTGTAATAAATTTAATTATGCCTAATTTATAATAAATGATCAATAATTTGTAATTTATAAATTTTAATGTTGATAAAAATAATGTCATTGTAAATTTCTCAATGAGATCTTTAAAATGGTACTAAATACTTTTAAATTATTACCAAATTTCATATTATTGAAAATTTTAATTTTTAACTAAGGAAACATTGTAAATTTTAAATTTCATCATTAGATCAATTTGCTACCCTTCCACTCATATTGATTTCAAACACAATGAAGGAATGAAAGAAAATTTAGAAACTCAAACTATGGATGAATGTGATGTAAAATTATGTGGGAATGAAGTATATATATAGACAATTTTAGAAAACTAGGCGTTGGAAGAATTTTTTTTTTCTATATATATATATATATTTTTATAGATTTTTGTTGATTTTCTAGTATTTTTTTTTTTTTGATAAAAATAAATTTATTTCAAATTTTAATCTCTAAAAAATTGTAGACCGTCCATTTCCAATGATTAGAAACTCTGACCCGTTCATCTCCAACGGTCCCACATATTCATCTCTCTTAATGATGGTATAGGTCCCAAAAAAAAAAACCAAAAAATATCACTATTTTATTCATCTAACATATAGGTCCCGCCACCTTACACATGGGTCCCACTATATAACTCTCACTCTCACCTTTACTAACTATAACTTAACCAAATAACTCTCAACCTATAACTTTCTATTGGAGATGGCCGAAGGTATAAGAGTAATAAGCTTCTAGGCCTTTCTCTTTTTCTCGGTGTCTCTCCTTCCTCACGCAGAAACCTCCACAGGTCAACCAACCAAATCTAGAAACAATGGCAAGCTAAAATTCTATAATTATCATCTCAAACAACAATGAACCCTCCAAACCACTCACAACAATCAACATATCAACCCAAAACACCATCTAGCTAACCATCACAAATTATCTTTCATGGCAACTCCAATTTCATACCACCCTTATCGGTTACACTTGAAGGTTTCATTGACGACTCTCACCCCTACCCTTCTACAATCATCAAAACGGACTGGGTTAATTCTCCAAATCCTAAATATCAAACATAGGTTCATCAAGATAAACTAATTTTTAGTGCTCTTGTTGGATCTATGACTGTAGCAATCATCCCACTCATCACCAGGGCCACCACATCTCATCAAGTATGGACAACTCTCACAAATACATATGTGAAACCTACCTAGGGCCACATTAAGCAAATTAAGGATCAACTCAAAATAGCTACAAAAGGATCCCAAACCATATCAAATTATATATAATTTAACAAAGGCCGCGTTGACGAACTTGCAATATTGGGGAATCCAATTGACGAGGAGGATCTTATTAAGAAAATCCTAAATGGCCTCGGTGATGACTACTCTATGAAAAATTAATCAACAAGGAACTCTCACTGTGTCACTCGCAATCTACATCGACACCACTTTTGACAATAGCCAATCGAAAAATTCTCACAAAAACAATTGGTGCCCACCTTCACCTCATAACAATTGGCGACCATCTCCACCCAACAACAATTGGCAAACACCATCCCCTGCGGTCTGCAACGCTAGACCACTGAAACAAATTATGGTGTGTTCAATATTAATCTAGAGGGGGGGTGAATAGATTTTAACAATTTTACCCAATTTTCGCGTTAATCAAGATTACGAAAATTCCCCAATCTAGTCAACAAATATAACAAGTGTAATATGGTGCGGAATTATAAATGACACTTGATATTTACGTGGAAACCCTCACGGGAAAAACCACGGGCTGTATAGTGCGCCACACTCGAACCTCGAATCCACTAAATGTGTTAAACGATTACAACCTACTCCCGGTATATAATCACACACCTACCTAATCCCAGTATAAGTGAACCTAGTCCAATTTGCTTGTGTGACCACCTAATCCCGGTGTCCGACCTAATCCCGGTCTATCACACAAGACTTCAATTGCTTGTGATTTATGCAACCTAATCCCGGAAGCTACACAAGTCTTACTTCTCAATGAAGAGATAACAACCTAAGTGAATATATGAAATACTCAAAATGCAACAAGAGCAAGGCAACTCTATATGCTTACCTAGAATGATGATATATCAATGAAATCAATCCTAGATATCAAAAGCTAAATGACATATCATAAAGCTTAGCTAATCAAGATTCAACAAAACCTAAATAGCTATCACAATACAACACTCAATTCAACAATGTTGTCAATAATCATGGCAATGACAATAAATGCAATTAACAAGTGCAATCAAGGAATTGTCAATCAAAATGCCAATCAATGAGTCCTACACATCAATGTCTAAATGAAAATCATATAGACTTAGCTAGAGGGCAAAATAGTCCTAAATGCTAGCTATCAACAAACAACTCATCTCAACCAAAATCAAAGACTCAAACATGTTATAAACAACATTAAGTAAAGAGTCATGCATTTAATTAACCACTAAATGCTAATCCTAGGCAAAACATGTCATATATATGAAACAAAGAGATGTAGAACATGTAGAGATTACCTAGTCAAAGAAATCAACAAAAACCATGCTTGGATGATGCTAGGAAGAAGTTAGATGCACATGGGAAGTGATTTGGTTGAGTAAAGGTGAGTTCTTGGGAGCTTCTCTCTCTAGGGTTTGAGTTTCTCACTCTAAGGTCTGATTTTTAGCTCTCTAAAACGAGCAAGGAAGAAGATGATACTTATATAGGACCCCTAGATGAAATGACGTCGTTTTGAAAAATTTGCAACAGATCGCCCGATTCTGCGCCCTGTTCTGCGGCCTTGACCGCAGAACACAAGGGCGCAGAAATGCACCTGATGGTTTTGCGGCCCCTAAACGCAAAAACCAAGGGCGCAGAAAAGAGGACAGAGAGTATGGTTTCTGATCCTCATTCTGCGGCCTTGGCCGCAGAACAGGGCGCAAAATGCGCCTGATGGAGCATCCTAAAATCTAACCATGCTATGCAATACTAAGCAAGATGCAACCAAATAAACATGCATGAAGAGAGATGAAATAGGCAATAATGCATACACACAATAAATACACAACACATTCAAGAATGAGAATTATGCAAGTGATGTGTGTGTGTGCATCTACTTCTCTTCATTGCAAGAAACACTAAGTATGATACCTTTGGAGTGCTTCTTCCCTTGAGGTCTTGAAAAGGGCCTTTGAGCATGATCTTCAATCACCTAACTACCCTTACAATTCAAACCCCCAATATGTGGTTTGTCTACGAAATAAGCCAATCAACAATGGGAATCCTTACAACCACAATCCATGACTCCTCAAAATGATCGACCATCATCTAAACCCTACCTTAGCCATTGTAAGCTTGTGGTGTTCGGGGCCACACTACAAAGCGTTGCCGTACTTTTCAATTGATGGCCATAACTCCAACGACTCCATCTCATACACTGGCTCCACACCCTTAGACTCCATGACAATCTTGTCACTGTAAGCCGCGCAACAGGAAATAGTTTGAAATTAATCAAGATGATTAAGAACGATAGGTTTCAAAAAATTTCTATCGTCTTCTTGGGACCTTTTTTATATACACGAATATGAGGAAGAAATTTGCTTTCATACCTTTGAAGAACACTCATTCATTTTCTTTTCGATCCTTCTTTACAATCAAATACCACTAAGCCTTCCTAGCTATGTCCTGCGATCTAGCAATTGTGTGTGTGGGCATGTCACGGATTCCGGGAGTGGTTGAATGGAGGCTTGAGAGAACCGGAAGACAACACCTTGCTCCTCTTGATGAATTCGGCCAACCCTAATATGAGAGAATTTTTTTTTTCTTTTTTCTTTTCCCTCTATAGTTGCCACCCACCTTAATTCTCCTTAGGGTTCCGAATAGCTTCTTTTTCCTGACAAGTATATCTTATATACTAGGAACCTAGGGTTTAGTAATCCAAGTTAAAATAGGATTCCAAATCCTTTTTTAATTATTACTTTACTAGGGTTTGAACCTTTGACCTATTTAGAGTAAATAAAAATAATCACTTATTATTTTATTGCTCTTATTAAGGTTAGAAACTGAAACCTCCATATGACAATTTAATAATTCTTAATTATTAATATTTTAATTAAATAATCATATTATGTAATAATATTTAATTTAACAATTCAATAATATATTAATTAAATAATCATATCATTTAATTAATTTTCAAAATATATTTAAGTTACTTTCGTAACACAATTAATTGGACTATCCAATTCTCTATGAGTCTTGCTACTATCAATCGTATAAGGCTAGCAAGAGGACCTAATGGACCCACAGTTTTGAGCTCCAATAATACTTAGAAAAAATTAATTGAACTCTTTAATTAATAATTCACAATTATTAACCTTGGAGTTATTCCACTAAAAACCCATGGTTGTACTCTTGTAACTGTAGATGTTTTACACAACCAATTTTATCAGTGTCTATTGATATAGCTATTACATAAGTATGATCCTCCACAAGTGGTTCATAATTAGAGCTAGGTTATAAAGTCTGTTATACCTCTCTAATTATATCTTTTCCTTTAAGTACCATTGATTCTCTTGAATGATTATATTCTCCATTCCTTTACAGAAGAAGGAGAGCACTCTTAATCGTTCAAGCCCCGAATCAACCCTTAAGGGAACTACTTATTTACTTCTCGCAAGAAGGAATAAATTCCACTATTATGCACATACCTTCCCAGCCACAAGCCAAACTGTGATTCCAAAATACAGAGATATTGACCAAGAATGATATTCTGATCTAACCTATGGTAAATCAAAAACCACGATCTAACCTGAAGGAGTCAGTAAGACACTCAGGATTTAGATCACCCATATATAGCCATCATTAGACCTGACACGATTCCGATTCCGGTTCCGGTTCCATGGTTAGGTGGAACCGGAACTAATGGTTCTGAACCTTTTTTTTTAAAAAAACCCCAAATCAGATCATATTTTAGTCATCAATCCAAATCCAATCACTGAATAGTCAACCTAAACCCAACCCATTACCCCCAAATTCCTAATCCCTAATCTGAAAACTCATTTACCCATTCAAATCACCATATCTTCATCTGATTTCTTTCCAGAATCCAGACTCTCCCTCTCTCATCCAAACCCAGATCCCAATCACATTCTTTATCACTTCATCTTCATCCAACCCCAACAAATCAAAAGCACCCAAATAAAAAGACTCACTAACTCATCCCACCCCACCCACGACTAAGACTCCATGAGGCCATGATCTCGTCAGCGGTAGACACCACCCGTGACCGTGAATCGGTCATCATCACTCACATCACCACCACACCAACACCAAAATCCCAAATCTTCTCCTCAACCATATTCAAATCAAAAAAAAAAAAGATTAGTGAATGGTAAATAGATCGATGATGAGATGAAGAAGAGAGAGATCAGAGGGAGTCACCGAGTTAGGGAACCTGATTTAAGAAGAAAGAAAGAGAGAAAGAAAGAGAGAGAGATGAGAGATTCTGAAATCTACAGAAGTGAATGAAGAAAGAGAGAGAAATAGGGTTTTAAAAAAATGTTGAAACCATCGGTTTGAATAGAAATCAGAACCGTCGGTTCCAATCCGGTTCAAACCGATCGATTCCATGAAAATTGGAACTAGAATCAAAACCGGCCTCCTCCAGTTTCGGTTCCGATTCCGGTTCTAGAACCAGAATAAAAAAAAAACAATTTTGGTTTCGGTTTTTATAGATTGGTTTCAGTTTGGTTCCCCGATTCAAATCGGAACCGTGTCAGGTCTAGCCATCATTAGTCGATATATATGAATATTTTTTTAACTAATGGATCGTAGTGACAGATTCATATAGACCGTGGCTTAGTCCTATATGATCACATCATATAAAGTGCCTCCATTCTCATAACACTATATGAGTAGTCTAGGATAAGACCACCGTACAATACATAATGGACCATAGCTGTAGATTAATCACAAATAAAGTACCCAGCTTTATTTGCTTTCTACCGACTATTTATATTGAATGTCACAAACTGAATTCCTCTATATATGACACTCATATACTCAGTTTAAGATTACATCTAGCAATCTTGGATGTTTGCATATATATAATATAAGCGTATGAGTTAATATGTTTGAAAGAAATAACTAATTCTTTTATTATTGAATTTATAACATTTACAAATTACAAGCTTTAGGGAATAAATCCCAATAATCTCCCACTTACACTATAACATGTGAGACATGTTTCCTAATTCCAGACCCTCTAGGTGACCTTCAAAAACTTTAGCTGTTAAGGTCTTTGTAAATGAATCAGCATGATTATCTTTCTGCACTATCTCCATGATGAGATGATACTTCCTTTCTATATGCTTTCCTCTTTTGTGGCTTCTTGGTTCTTTGGAATTAGTTAATGCACCACTATTATCACAATAAAGTGTCATGGGCTTATCCAAGTCTAGAACAACTTCCAGATCACTTAAAAACTTACAGAGCCATACCATTTCTTTAGTTGCTACATATTCGGCTTCCATGGTGGAATCAGTAATACAAGATTTCTTGATACTCCTCCACACTACCATCCACTACCGAGGGTGAATACTGACCCAGATGTGGATTTCCTAGAATCCCTGTCTACCTAAAAGTCAGAATCCGTATATCCTAATGGGATAAGATCCTGTTTTGAATATACTAACATATAGTTTCCTGTTCTTCGAAGATACTTGAAAATAAGCTTTATAGCCACCCAATGATCCAATCCTCGGTTAGACTGGAATCTACTGGCTACTCCTACTATGAAGCAGATTGATCACACTTTTGCAAATGCCAAATTAACCACACTTGGAATACACAAGTCGGTGAGAATCATATAATGGCAAGCGGGATCGTTCCTCAAGGAAAGGGAGGATATTTGGCTATATCTAAGATATGTACACTAATATAACTATGTGTAGAAAAGTAAAATTTATTTTTGTTTGAAAGATTGTTATCAAATTTAAACTAAATCAAGCAATGACTAAATAGCAAGAACTCAAGGTGATATGTGTGAAGTTATAGGAATGAATATTGGGGAATTAAATTGCCAACTAAAAGATTTTCCAATTGTAATGAATTAATCCAATTAAGCACCTTAATCCAACTCTTGGTTTGTTCTTTAATTGATTTACCTTTTTACATGCAAATCCCACTTTGACTTGAGTAAACCCTACCACAAGTCTTCATAGGCATAATATTAAGTTCCTACCCAAGTGACCCTCACTATGAGTATTTACTCAATCAAGATTCTAAACAACAATTTCAAGGTCTATTACCATGTAAAACATTTAAGCATAGATATTCAATTTCATAAATGCTCAAGGTTGAGGAATGAGTTGAAAACCATTCAAACTCTAAACCACAACTTTCATATGTGAACCATTTTCAATAAGTTAAATTGAACCTCAATGTTAACTAGTAAAGTAAATGGCAACTTCAAGGCAATGAAATAGAATATATCAAGAGAGGATTTAATAAATATGTGACTAGTTCAAATACATGGAATAATCTAATAAGTCAACTCATCAATTCCCCAATATGTGGGCTTTAGTTACACATACTAGAAAAATAACAAAAGAGAGAAAGATTGTAGAGAGGACCCATAAAAGCCTTCAAGAGTCCCTTTTGTCTTTTCTTTTTGTACTTGAGATTCCTCTTCTCTCTTCAATTACTTTCTAAGACGTGGATGGATGTGTAGGTTGTTTGATTAAGGTAAGGGTTTTGATTTATGGAAGGTTAGGGAGTGATTAGGGGTTTCAAGAATGGTGGATGTGTGGTAAATTAAAAGATGATAAAAGAGTGGTATTTATATGGGTTCACAAATGTTAGGGTTGGAAACCCGAGATGATGACGTGTCTCTTGATCAGAGGTTTCAAACGGCGGTTAGGCCGCCGAATTGAACCGCCGAATGGCTTTGTGTCTTCTCTGGAATGGATCGGCGGTTTGGTTCTGCGGTTGAAGTGTGGCCGCCGTTTTGCACCTGATACCTCTGGAAGAAAACGGCGGTTTGGTTCTGCGGTTAGGCCGTAGAATTGAACCGTCGATTGCTGCTTTTCTTGGTGAATGACCATTTTGCCCCCGAAAGCACTCCTCTTGTCGCATATAGCCCAAAATCATCGATTTTCCTCACTGATCAACCCTGAATCCCAAAAGTGCCTGTACAAACAAAATCGAGCCATAAATCCATGAGTTTAATCAGAATCCAAACATAAGCATAGGAAATAAGGGGTGTATTCTTATGTATGTAATGGCTCGATCACAGATGTCAGGTCTCGTGCATAGCATAGCATACATAAGACTGCCTATTGCTGACGTATATGGAACTCGTCTCATATCCTCAATTTCTTGAGGTGTCTTAGGACACTGTTCCTTAGACAAGTGAACTTCATTCCTAGAAGGTAGATTACCTTTCTTGGAGTTCTTCATCGAGAATCGCATAAGAATCTTTTCGATATACGATGCTTGAGACAATGCTAAAAGTTTGTTCTTACAATCTTTTATTAATTGGATCCCTAAAACATAACCTGCCTCTCCTAGAATAATTATTAGCTAAGTAACACCCTTTTCTTTGGAAACAAATTATTTTGGAAAACATCCGTCAAAACCAAAGAAATAGAATTTATTTGTGAAAAGAATTTTTTTTTTATTCATAGATAAAGTTGTTATTATCATTTATTTGTTCGAACAAAGTAATTTAAATAATATACACAATGCACTTCATTTATCCTAGAATGATTCCATGACACTGTAAATGTTACTAATTTTGTCTAGAAAATAATTAATATTCGTGAGACAATAAAAACTTAACTTCATGAAACAAGTTTATCTAACTTTCCATTTCTACGAATAAAATATACAAATTTTCTATCTTTAGAAAGTTTATTCTCTCATATCAAAATCAATTGCCAATAAAACTTAAAAACTTAATGGAATATAAATATACCCTAACTAAATGTAATAAGTCATATTAGTTTTGATTTATCATTATTTTGAATGTTACTTATAAGAAATAATGAGTAACGACATGTATATTGAATCTTCAAATTATCAATTGCTCAGTACCTAAAATTTAAAGACGAGTGTTCCTGGTACTGCTTGCTTTTCTATTTATGAACAAGATTAAACTTCACATATATATAACTATGGTGGTTTATTCATTATTCGTAGTAGTGGTTTTATTAAATTTTATTGCTAATTCCATGTTATTTTACGAAGACGTTTTGTTCATTTCTAATGGTATCACAAGGCAAGGTAAAATGACCGTCAAATTCTTATGTATCGAATAGAACTTATTAAAAGGCGATTGACATAAGAGTAAAAATAAATATTAGTTTTATGTGAATAGTTTTCCGTACACATAACCAAGCATAATGATGAAGATAAACCTTTATTGCTTTCTCTCTCTATGTTATTGTATCACATTGTTTATTAAATAAAACAATTTATTTTGCTTAAACAGAGGGTTTGACTATTGCACAATCGTTCCAAACCTTTTCACTCTTAGCAATAACTTTGGCTGCATCAACTTCTTTGTGGTAAGGAAGAGTTACAACCAAAAACTCGTCATAGCAAGGTCGTCTGAACATAGCAAGGTTCAGACAACAGGCAGGTGATCAAGCCAAAATTGGTTTGATTTTGGCCCTCATTTCCAATTCTTTTTGCTTGATTCTCGAGCATTTCCCCGTGTTTAATGGTGTTAAATTGAGTGTTTCAGGTTTTATCAGGTTTCAAGAGCAATTGGGATGAAGTGGAGGACTTGTGTGCAAAAAGGTTCATAAATGGGAAGAAACAGGGCATTTTCGCCACTTAGGCAAGATGAGGTCGCTACATGGTCGCCATGGCGACAGAGGATTATTCAGAGCTTCAGAAGGTCGCCACTTGGTCGCCATGGCGACAAAAAGTCTTTAAAATGCATCAGGTGGGTCGCCATTTGGGGTCGCCATGGCGACCCACCCTTGCAAATGACGACCTCACTCCTTAAGGCAGGGTCGCCACATATGGTCGCCATAGCGACCTACATGTGCAAATGGCAACCTCTTCACATTTTGCAGGGTTGCCACATATGGTCGCCATAGCTACCTTCATGTGTAAGTGGCGACCTCTTCACAATTTTCTCATGGTCGCCACTTGCTAAATGGTGAAAAAGATGGTGTTCATGGTAACCTTTGCATCTAACCGTTTTGCGCACTAGGGTTGCCATAGCGACAAAATAGCGAACTTGGCTCCACATCAGCGAATCAAACAGTTATCAATACATGTCCAAGAGTGTGTATATATAGAAAAACCTTTCATCTTCAGAAGGAGATCCAGACTTGAGAAGAGCATGAAATTGCTTACATTGAGATCTAACTTTCTCATCCATGGCACACCATTCCTCATCCTCTATTTCTCTACTTGTACTCATCTAATCCCATCCAAACCTTAACACAAAACCTTGATTACTTCCCTAAATCATTCCTCTCCTACCATTTCTCCACCCAAATTCCTTTGTCACTTTCCACCAAAACACCCACATTTCAAGACATATCCTCTACTTCCATTCCTTGCATTTTGGAGCATAGGAGAAGAAGAATCAAGCTAAAAGAAGGAGGCCCAAGGGTGATTTATTTATTGCTAATATGTGTAACTAAACCCCTAATCTAGGGGATAGATTTGAGGATCAATTGGTTGTGGGTATTAGCTTTAGCTTGTAATGAATCTCTTATGTGTTCTATTCATTCAAATTATTAGATTCTATTCATTATGTAATTGACTTGTATATCACTTGTTAATTGTAATCTTGAGTGGAGTGTTAGGGTTATGCTCAATAGCAAGAGTGTAATGTTGTACTTGACAATTTTTTCATATTAATAAAGTGATTTCTGTTAGTTAACAAAATCTTATATAGCATTTATTATTATAATTGTCAAAGTAAATAATCATAAGGTCAAAAGACTATGAGAAAAGAAGAATTGTTCGTACATCTGGATATATATGAGGTAGACACAATTCTTTAGTTAGTTTTGAATAACGTTTATAACTTAAGTTAAAGGTTGGGCACCTTTATCTTGTTAAAGTTGTAGAATTCTTTTACTAGCATTTGAGTGGATCAAATATGTTGTGATGAGTCTAAAATCATCAAAGGGTCTTTGAGTAAAAGAATCTAGTGCACTGGGTGCATTGAACCGGATCATAATGAAATACTTTTTCTAGAACCGTCAATAGATAAAAGCCATTTCATTATCAGGACAATCGAAGAGTCTATCTTAATCCTGAGATAAATGATGGACTTATGGTTGCAAGTGTTATCATTTGAGCTATCAATGAGTACGATTATATAGCATCCTCGATAGTTTGGTGGTATTCATTTGTTAATCGATAGAGGACTTCATTTATAGATATGGACATCGTGGCTCCATTTATTAAATGTGAGTAGAATATCATCATATGGATGCTTTGTGGTTTTGGATATTAAATCTTAACGTTGATTTTTCAATAATGCCTATTGAAAGATGACTTCTAGACAAGTCATAATATATATCCAAGTTCAAAGTGTGGTCATATGAGTAAATATGGTAACTTGGAGAGCTATAGGCGGTCTATGAGCTCTTGGTGATTACTGATATTCTTCACGAGGATTCACTATCTCCTATATGATTGTCTAGGGTATGAATGAGAATCGTTAACTTGTTCCATCTCTATTTAAGAGTGCAATTTTAGTTCTTTAGATTAAACCTAAGTGAATCATTTGTTGATTGTGATTGGGTTATATTTATTGGAGTTTAAATTTAGATAGGCCCGCCAAGATCCCCAATCCGCACAGACTTGTATGAATCATTTGATATATTCTACTGGACTATTTGTGGGTCCATTTAAAATTGTATTTAATATATTAAGAATATAATTTGCACATTATTTATCTAATGGGCTGTTTAATTATATTAATATATTAATGAAAGACATGTGGGCTTGTTTCTTTTTGTAAGAATGGGTCTAGTTCACATGTGGACTTTTTATTAAAGTCCAAATGGATTAAATAAAATATGAAAACAATATGTAGGCCCAAGTTTTAGTCATGGGCGGCAATGACTATTTTTTAGCCCATTATATTGTTTTATTTTATTATTTAATTAAATGGAAATTAATTAATATGTTAATTAATTATTTACTTAAGAATCAAATCTTTTTCTGATTAGAAAATATGTTTCCTAGTAGTATACTACTATTAGTATTATATTAAATATAAAAGACTTTATTTGTTTAGTCAAATTAGAAAGTCTTTTATTTAGTCACAAATACACTAAAGAGTTGGATTAGGGTTTGAATTCTAAAGAAGTCTTTGTATCCTATTTGGAAAAGGACTTTGGTGATCACCTTGTTGGACAAGGTAAGAATTTAGAAACCCTAAATAAACTAGGGAGGATTTTCGGCCATCCTAAAACATCTAAGGCAGAAAATTCGGTCACTATAAATATATAGTGAGAATTTTCGACCAACCCTAGATTTCTTTTTAGAAGAATTTATTTTCTTTGGCAAAAAGGAAAAATAAAAATCCTACTCTTTTTACTAGTGAGAATTCGACCAAGGTGTTTTGTGAGAGAAGAATTGTTCTAGTTTCGATAGTGTACTAGTGATCTTGACATCAAGAGATCTTGTACAAACTTTCGAATTAGGTTCACGCGAATTTCAATCCTAGGATTGTGAATTCAAAAGTGACCGGAACATTCTTAGCAAACTTTTGGAGCTTATAGTGACTAACAAAATCAGAAAAAGTGTTTGTTCGTCCATTCTCAGGTTCACAATTCAAAGAAGGGAGACCACACTCCTAGGTGATTCACGTTCATGATCGGCTTTGGAAGATCTAGCGGATTACCATCGATGTTAGTCAATCAGATCACGCAACAAAGGTATTTCATCTATGGGGGATGTTTAAACCTTTTGGTAAGGTTAGGGATGTCTTTCTCTCAACCAAGAAGGAGGCTAGATGCAGTAGATATGCCTTTATCAGATTTGGTTCAAAGGAGGAAGCTGCTAAGGTAGCCCAGATGGTGAATGGCATGCACATTTATGGGTGGCCGATTACGGCAAAGTTAGCGGAGCTTGATTGGAATAAGCGAAGGAAGCAACCGGATGCTGTTGGGAAGCAGGGTACACAGGAGAGATACTACAGAATAGAGGGAGAGGTCAAGGGAGATACTTATGTGACGGATAAGAGATATGTTAATAGGCAGGTTCATCGTTCTTTTGCTGAGGTGG
The DNA here is from genome assembly GCA_954870605.1 of Acer campestre. NCBI lineage: Eukaryota > Viridiplantae > Streptophyta > Magnoliopsida > Sapindales > Sapindaceae > Acer > Acer campestre. The sequence goes on from OX940799.1 coordinate 40,634,259, forward strand.
TTAAGGAGGACAGGTCAAGGGAAATGAGGGATGGAGAGGGTCTGGTTAGGAAGACTGTGACTATGTCTTGGTCAGGCGACAGAGAAGTTAAGGTTGAGGATTGGATATCTCGTTCAGCAATAGGGAAGCTTAAGTAGTTTGTTAGTGTGGATCAGATCAATCTTAATCTTGAGGATAGAGGGATTGAGTTTTCTTCAGCTTATTTGGGGGAGAAAAGTATCGTGTGGACGTTTGAGTCATGTTTTGATTAGGACAGATTCATCAATAATAGTTTCCTTTGGAGGGATTGTTTCTCAGCAATGTCGGAATGGAAGGGATCCTGGAAGAATGATTCTAAACTGAAATGGATAGATTTATACGGGATCCCCCTATTCTGTTGGTGTAAGGCATTTTTTAAAAAACTGGGTGGATTGATTGGTGAAACCATGTGGATTGCGGAGGAAACCTTGAACAAATCCATATTAGATAAAGGTAGAATCCTGCTTCTTTTGCCGTCAGATAATATTATTCCGTCAGAGATTTCTTTGAAGATGGGCAAAGAAGGTTATACTATCAGGGTGGAGGAAGCCTCAACACCTGTCTCTAGCGTTTGGCTTGAAACTAAGCTGGGTTTGAAGCCTGGTTTGAATTTCAAATCAGATCAGCCGCCTGGAGAGGACGAGTTTCACAGAGCGAGTGGAAATGGAGAGTGGGGGTTGGTGAAAAGGAGGTCCGAAAAAGTTGATAGAGTAGCTGTCAGAGTAGGGGATAAGGAGCCGAATTTTAGTGGAGTGTTCAGGGTCAATAGAGAAGTTTGGTGTCAGAATACAACTGTGACAAGGAAGGGTTTGGAAGGTGAAAAGGTTGGTTCCGTCAGAAGGTTTCAGCCCAAGGTAGGGGGTCAGGTGAGTGGGTGGAAAGTAGGGGCAGTGGAAAAAGAGAAAGGGTTATGGATTCGTAAGTCCAAACCGATCAGATTTCTTGTTTCCAAGGGTGGTATTAGAATAGGGGCTAAAAGATCTGATCAGTTTTGTCAGAGTTCAGGTGATTCTAGTTCGTCTGATGGTGAGATTGAGGGAGGGGGTGACTTTAGTAGGGGCATTGGTGAAAGTTCTAAAGCTTATGGGCCAGTTGTTCCAATAGAGAAGGTAGTGTTAAAGGATGGGCCTCTAGCTGTTATTCCTATTCAGAAGAAGGATGCAACTCTAAGCCCAATTAATAAAGGCTCCATTAGCTCGCCCCTTCTGAGTACTTCGAATTTAAATCAGACTTTAGAAGAAGGGGAAGTATCAAGGTCTACAGGTAGCTATGATCAGGATATCTGTAATTCTCATGGGACGACAGTGAATGAAGGTTCAGGACAGGGGGAGAAAAATTTGCAAGGAATAGACATTTGTATTGATTTGAGAGAACTAGGGTCTGATAAATGCAGTCACACAACTGGGGGATCCGTTTCGCCGACGAACGAATGTGGTTCTAAAGACACGGTTGTTGCCGAAACTCAGGAGGTAGGGAAGGGAGGATCCCAATTTGTTGGAATCAAGAAACGAGGGGGTTCCGAGAGGTACTTAAGATCCCATCCTATGAAAACTAGACTCTCCCTTCTTAATACTAATTTGGGCATTAAGAAGGTTAAATGGAACTTAGAAAGTGAGATTGCTAGAGTTATAGAAAAGGGAGTGGCTCTTAGGATTGAGCATAAAAGTAGAAGGCAAAGGAATGAGGATGGAGGCTTACATGGTGACTCGGGGGACAGTAGTATTCCTAGCTGGAAGATGGACGAAGAGGTGACAAAGGTTATTGAAACTGGTTTGAAACTTGGGTTTGATTTTAATGGTACAGAAACAGAAATTTCTCAGGTGCTTAGTAGTATAGAGAAGGAGGATGAGGCTAGATTCAAGCCTTAAGGTTTGTGCTTGGTGTTGCCTTGGGGATTGTTGTTTTTGATGATAGTGATGTCTTGGAATGTCAGGGGTCTTGGTAAGGCTTAAGCTTGAGGTGTCGCGGACTAGACCTGATTTTCTTTTTGTGCAAGAATCTAAGCTGGCGGTTTTTGATGATAGGGTGATTAGGGAGATTAGGGGGAATTGTCTTTCTAGAGGGGTGGGTGTGGATGCTGAAGGATCTGCAGGTGGTCTGATTTCTTTGTGGAATGAGGAGAGTTTTGATGTTTCTCATTGCATTCCTAATAAATGGTTCATTGTTTTGGTGGGTAAACTCATTAATTATGATAAGGAGGTGGTGCTCTGCAATGTGTATGCGCCAAACTCTGAGGTGGGCAAAAAAGAATTGTGGAACTCCTTTCTTGAAACGCAGAAGTTGTTTGATTTGCCGTGGTGCTTCGGTGGTGACTTTAATACGGTCTTGGTGGATTCGGAGAGAAGATGGGGTTCCTTTAACTATTGGTCAGCCAGAAATTTTCAGAAGTTCGTTCTTCAGGCGAAGGTGGTTGATTTGCCCCTTAGAGGTATGTCTTTTACTTGGTCTAATAATAGGGTGGATGGGGTTTGGGCTAGGCTGGATCGTTTTTTAGTTTCTCCGGTGTTATTGTCGTGGTTTCCTGCTTTTTCTCAAAGGGGTCTTCCTAGGTCCGTTTCGGATCATAGTGCGATTATTTTAGGTGATTCGGATAACAGATGGGGTCCTTGTCCTTTTAGAATTCATTCCAAATGGCTTGAGGATAAGGTTTTGATGGAGGAGGTCAGGAATGGTTAGGTCGGCTGTAAGGTCAAAAGGTCGAGTGGATGTTATTTGCAGTTTAAGTTGAGGGCTGCCAAGGCTTGTATTAAGAGTTGGGCCGTGAATCAAGCTTCAGATATCCGATCTACTAAGAGTTTAGAAGCTCAATTGGCAGCCATTAATAGAGCAGCAGCAGCAGGGGTTGGTTGGACTGAGGATCTTCGGCAGAAAAGAATGTTGTTGATGGTGGAGTTTTGGAAAGCGATTCGTATGGAGGAACAGGAGTGGAAACAAAAGTCTAGGGTGAAATGGTTGTCAGAAGGTGATAGGAATACGAGGTTTTTCCATTGTTTGGCTAGCGGTAGGAGGCATAGGAATACCATAGGGGAGATGTCGTTTGATGGTGTGTCGTCTTTTTCTAAGGATGAGATCAGTGGTAAGATTGCTGATTTTTTTGAAGGCCATTTTTAAAATGTTGGGTGGAAGAGACCGGTCATTAGAGACCTTCCAGTTATGAAATTGTCTGAGTTTGATAGGGATTGGCTTGAAAGAAAGTTCACTTGGGATGACGTGTTGGTTGCTCTGAATAGTTGTGGGGAGGCTAAAGCTCCGGGCCCTGACGGGTTTAATATCAAATTCCTCAAGGAAAATTGGGATGTAATAGGAGGGGACTTTATGAATTTCCTAGAGGATTTTTATGAGGATGGTAAGGTGGTGAGAAGTCTTAATAAAACATTTTTGGCTCTCATTCCCAAAAATCAGTGTCCGGTGACGACCTCTGATTATAGGCCTATTAGTATGGTGGGCTGTTTATATAAAATTCTTGCGAAAATCTTGGCCAATCGCATGAGAAAGGTTGTTAGTTCGGTGATTGGCGAGTCCCAAATGGCATTTGTCAGGAACCGTTAGATTCTTGACAGTTTTGTGGTTGCGGAGGAGATTATCCATCTTTGGAGAGGTAGGAAGAGTAGTGGGGGTTTATTGGTGAAGCTTGATTTTGAGAAAGCTTATTATAGCCTTGATCATAGCTTTTTGGATAGCATGTTGGAGATGTTGGGTTTTGGTATGAAGTGGAGGAAGTGGGTGTTTTATTGTATTTCTTCCCCTAGCATTTCGGTTTTAGTTAATGGTAAACCAACTAGGGAGTTCGGCTTGGAAAGAGGTCTCCGCCAAGGCGATCCTTTATCGCCTTTTTTATTCAATGTGGCGGTGGAAGGGTTAAGTGCGTTGTTTAGGAGAGGAGAGGAGCTGGATTTGATTCAAGGGGCTATAGTGGGAAACGGTGAGGTGAAGATTTCTCATCTTCAATTCGCGGATGATACCATCCTCTTTCTCCAACCGGATATCAGGTACCTGAGCAATGCTAGAAGAATCCTGAGATGTTTCGAATTAGCTTCGGGTCTACGGTTAAATTTTCATAAATCGAGTATTGTTAAGGTCGGAAAAGGGGTTAATCAGTCTGTTCAGTGGGCCAGGATTTTTAGATGTGCAGAGGGGTCGCTTCCAATTAAGTATTTGGGTTTGCCTCTTGGGGGAAGGCCGGGTACGAAATCTTTTTGGAATGGGCTGGTGCATAGAATCGAGAGTCGGTTGGCGCCTTGGAAGAAAGGTTTTTTGAATAAAGGTGGTCGTCTTGTGCTTATTAAATCGGTTATGACCAGCATTCCGGTTGATTTCATGTCTATTTTCCGTATTCCGGTAGGTATTGCTCGTAAAATTGAAAGGTTACAAAGAGACTTCTTTTGGGGTGACAGTAGGGTGAAGAAGAAGCTGCATTGCGTGAAATGGGATCTGCTGTGCAGTAGTAAAGGTAAGGGAGGCCTGGGAATTGGTTCAATTGTGAGTTTGAATAGGAGTTTATTGGCAAAATGGGTGTAGAGGTTTGGTGTTGAAGTTTCTACTCTATGGAAGAGGATTATTTGTGTTAAATATGGTGTGGATAGAGTTGAGCTCAAGTGGAACTGGTGGGGTGGTGCTAAGGCGTCTGCTTTTATTAAAGCTGTTAGTCTGCTGCTAGTGCCTAATTCTGTTTCTGCGCAGGTTCTTCATGAAGGATTGTCTGTGGTGCTGGGTGATGGGAGCAGGGCCAAGTTTTGGTCAGACTTGCTGATTGAGGGTTCGTCTTTGAGTGTGGCTTTTCCTAGAATTTTTTCTTTGGCTAGTAATAAGTCAGGTTTTGTTAATGAGTTTGGTTTCTGGGAGGAGCAACAATGGAAGTGGAGGATTCCTCTTAGAAGAATGTTTTCGATTGGGAAGTGGAGCAGTGGAGAACTTTTATTGGGTGTCTTTCGAATGTTAAAATTTTTCTTAATGGGAAAGATTCAGTGATTTGAAACAGGGCATGTGAAAAGACAAGATTGCCCTTGAAACGCTCAAACGGCGGTTTCATTCTGCGGTCGGGGCCGCAGAATCTGACCGCAGAATTGAACCCGAGAAAGAAACCGACCTAAAATATCTAATTCGGCGATTTCATTCTGCGGCCAGGCCGCCGATCATAACCGCAGAATTCATCCCGATAACAGGGGAGAAAACGGCGGTTTCATTCGGCGGTTTCGAAACCGCAGAGTAAACCGCAGAACACAACCTGAGATTAATAAATGCATCAGGTATGAAACGGCTGTTTCAAATCGGCGGCCAGACCGCCGATCTAACCTCAGAATCAGACCAGAGACCTCTGGTCCAAAACGGCGGTTTCATTCGGCGGCCAGGGCCGCCGATTAAACTGCCGATTCACCAAAAGTGGTGAATCCAAGGAGAAAGCCAAGGCTATCACCAAGAGCGGTCTTCGCGCAAAACCAAGCACATAATCGTGCGAGCGCGGACGTTTCCGAATATATTCGGGAAACGAATTACACGACACAAACAAACACACAACAAGATATAATCAAACAAAGTGCAAGTGTGTAATGTGACATGTGAAGAGTATGCACACAAATGCAAGTATGCTAAGTGTGTGTGTGTTTCTAGATCTCTTCAAAGAAAACTAAGCACAAGAAATATACCTTTGAGTGCTTGTCACCTTGATGTCTTGAATAGGGCCTTTGATGTTGGTCTTCCATCACCTAATCTACCCTTACAATTCAAACCCCAACTTGTGGTTTGTTCACGAAATAAGCCAATCAATAATGGGAATCCTTACAATCTCCCCCTTTGGCTATTTCGTGACAAAACCACCACTCACATTGATCCTCACAAGATAATTGAAACTACGGGAAATTCTACATTACAAAGTACAAAGAGATAAGAAAATAAAACTTCAAGTCTTCAATCTCTTGTAGAATTACCAAACCTTCAAAACAATTAGATTACACTTCCAAAGCAAGTGTATGTGAGTTGATCAAGTGAAAGTAAAACAAGCATTTGCATATTAAACTTTTAAACACAACATCATGTAATGAATGAGTATGCAATGCTCCCCCTCATTGGGTTACTCCCCCTCAATATGAAATCTCCCCAAATGCACATTAACTACTACAATTTGCAAATTGCAACTCCCCTTAATCACATCCTACTCCCCCTTTTTGTCATGATATAGGCAAAGGAGTAGTCCCCAACCGGGTCACTCATAGCAAAGAGAGATAGTAGCATACAAGATAATGCATAGACAAATAAGCCACTTTATGCACTCAATTAATTGGAGAGAATCAAGGAGATTTATTTTATGAAAATGTGTGAAATAAAAATGCTTTGCATACAAGACATGTTGCATTCAAGTCCAAAATACAATGGTATCTGGCAAAGCAAATGACAAAGGTTTCAAATAGAATTCAAACCAGTTTTACCATTTGACATGAGAAAAGCAAGGATATAGAGAATTTATTGATTTTCATTTTTAACAACAACTATATCCAACTTTATAAGCGAAACATGGCATGAGCGACTTTGTACCCTATTTGATTTTTCCGGGTATGAAACCCGTATGATAGTAACCATGTTCAACAAATAAAGAAAGAGAGACATTTGGATTGAAACATCCTTTGAATGGATACATGATCCTTTATCAATTTTAGTCTCACTAGCTTTTTCACACATTGTTTTGCATTTAAGAATATGAAATCATCAATTCATGCTTTTCTAATTTAGCAAGGCATTTGAATTTCATGCTTTTCAAGTTCAATAGCATGTCAATTAAGAATCATCATGTCATGGAAATAACTCTAGGTCATTCAAATCATACTTCCTAAGAAAATTTCCTAGTCCAAAAATGCATGTTTGAACATAAATATGACATGGATTGAAAACAAAACATGGTTCACACTTATTGAAATAAAAGCATATATACATATGTCCAACCAAGCTTACTTCAAGCAATTAAAAGAGAAGCACAAGATCTTTCAAATATTTTGCATGCATCTAGTATACAAAAAGCTCTCTTTGCTTGAGTTCCCCTTATGGGGTCAATCACAAAAACTCATCACTCCACAAGACATATCCCAATAGATCTACTAAGAGTTTTAAATCGAGTAGCATCTAGAGGTTTTGTAAACAAGTCCGCTAGTTGATCATTTGTACCTACATGCTCAAGTACAATGCATTTATTTTCAACTAGTTCTCTAATGAAATGATGACGGATGTCAATATGCTTAGTTCTAGAGTGTTGAACCGGATTCTTGGAAATATTAATAGCACTCATGTTATCACAAAAGAGAGTGAGTGTACCTTGGTTGAATCCGTAGTCTACTAGCATTTGCTTCATCCATAAGAGTTATGTGCATCCACTCCCCGCGGCTATGTATTCAGCCTCTGCTGTGGACAAGGAAATTGAGTTTTGCTTCTTGCAAAACCAAGAAACAAGATTGTTTCCAAGGAAAAAGCAACCGCCCGATGTGCTTTTTCTATCATCACAATTTCCCGCCCAATCCGCATCACTAAAGCCTACAAGACTAGCATTAGTGTCAAACGAGTACCAAATCCCATAATTAGAAGTCCCATTCACAAATCGAATGGTTCTCTTGACAGAAGAGAGATGAGACTCCTTGGGATCGGATTGGTACCTAGCATACACACCCACACTAAAGGATATATCGGGCCTACTTGCGGTCAAATAAAGCAAGCTTCCTATCATGGCCCTATATAGTGTTTGTTCCACACTTTTACCACTAGCATCTTTGCTTAGCTTCAAAGTGGTACTCATAGGTGTATCACAATGCTTGGCTTTTTCAAGACCAAACCTCTTCACTAGGTTTTTGGCATATTTGGCTTGGGTTATGAAGATCCCATCATTCATTTGCCTAATTTGCAAACCTAGGAAGTAACTAAGCTCACCAACAAGACTCATCTCAAATTCATGAGACATAACATCAACAAATTGTTGGACTTTGATGTTGTTGGTGGAGCCAAACACTATATCATCAACATATATTTGAGCTATAAAAAGCTCATCATTGTCTTTCTTGATGAATAGTGTCTTGTCAACACTACCTCTTGTGTTGTAATTGTTGACAAGGAATTGAGTGAGGCGCTCATACCAAGCCCTCGGTGCTTGTTTCAACCCATAAAGAGCCTTCTTGAGGCGATAGACATGATTGGGGTGGTGTGCATCCACAAACCCCTTGGGTTGCTCAACAAACACTTCCTCTTACAAGAAGCCATTGAAGAAGGCACTCTTTACGTCCATTTGGTGCAATTTGAACTTGTGCACACAAGAGATGGACAAGAGAAGCCTAATGGACTCTAAACGGGCAACGGGAGCAAAAGTCTCCTCAAAATCGATACCCTCAATTTGAGAGTACCCTTATGCAACAAGTCTTGCCTTGTTACGCACAATGTTGCCATCCTCATCGGATTTGTTCCTATATATCCACTTTGTGCCTATGACATTTGTGGTCTTAGGCCTAGGAACTAGAGTCCAAACCTCATTCCTTTCGAATTGGTTTAGCTCTTCTTGCATAGCAAGAACCCAAAATTCATCATTTAAAGCTTCATCAATCTTTTTGGGTTCTATTTGAGAGGTGTAGCAAGTGAAGCTAATAAAATTAGCTATTTGCCTTCTAGTCCTAACACCCTCATTCACATCTCCAATAACATCATCTTTGTTATGGAGTCTCCTAACCCATGAAGCGGGTTCATTAGAGTCCAAGTTAGGAACTCTATCAATAGGTTGTGTGTCATTATCAACAACATTGGACGTCCCCACATTAGGAGTCACATCAACCTTCTCCAAAGGAGAGTCATTACTAAAAATTACCTCCTCCTCATGATTACTAGACTTGAGCCTTTCATCATCAAATACGACATTGGATGATTCCATGACACTTAGAGTTTTCTTATTGAAAACTCTATAGGCTCTACTATTTAAGGCATAGCCAATAAAGATACCCTCATCACTCTTGGCATCAAATTTGCCAAGTTGATCTCGGTCATTTAAAATGTAGCATTTGCTTCCAAATGTGTGGAAGTAGCTAACATTTGGCCTTTTACCTTTCCATAACTCATAGGAGGTATTCCTAGTACCGGGCCTTAGGAAAACTCTATTTCCTATATAGCAAGCCGTGTTGACGGCTTCGGCCCATAGATTCCTAGGCACATTGTTGCTAAGCAACATCACACGGGCCATCTCTTGAAGGACCCTATTTTTCCTCTCAACAACTCCATTTTGTTGAGGTGTCCTAGGAGCCGAAAACTCATGGGAGATACCTATACTATCACAATAGGTTTCAAATGAAGCATTCTCAAATTCCCTCCCATGATCACTTCTTATCCGTTTTATGCTTTTAATGTTAGAATTCATTTCATTTTGAAGTTTAGTACAAAGCATTTTAAACTTATCAAAAGTTTCGGATTTTTCCCTAAGAAAATATGTCCATGTGAACCTAGAGAAATCATCTACACATACAAAAATGTATCTCTTTCCACCCAAGCTCTCGGTTTGCATAGGAACCATAAGATCCATGTGGAGAAGCTCTAGGGGCTCCTTGGTGGAGAGATACTTGCCCTTTTTGTGCATGCCTTTAGTTTGTTTTCCTTGTTGACAAGGTCCACAAATACCATTGGCTTTCTTCCCAAGCTTATGGAGGCCACGCACACATTCAAACTTTCCAAGGGTCCGTAGATTCCGAAAGTTCATGTGGCCAAGTCTTTCATGCCACAACTCAATTTGCTCATCCTTGGACACATTGTTTGAGACTATTCTAGCTTCAAGACAATAACAATTGTCGCTAGATCTCATACCTTTCAATAAGGTATGTCCATTGGGCTTTAGGATAGAGCAATTATCTTTGCTAAACAAGACGGAATATCCTTCATCACTAAGATGAGAAATGCTAATCAAATTGGATTTCAAGCCATCAACAAGTAAAGCATTAGATAAGGAGGGTAATCCGGGAACGGAAATGGTTCCTTTCCCTATGACTTTCTTTTTGGATCCATCACCAAAGGTGACATTTCCTCCTTCCTCCATAACAAGAGTCTCAAAGAAACTCTTGTTTCCCATCATGTGCCTAGAGCACCCACTATCAAGATACCAAAGATTAGAAGCATTTGCCTTTAAGGCAATTTGTGCAACATGGCAAACATTTTCATTCTTTCTAACCCACTTAAGAACAACATTTTCTTTCTTAATTGTCTTTGGTACATGGGCTCTAGTAATCCTAGGATCATGCAAATTAGTCTTATTATTCCTAGGAACATGCATCTTGGCTCTTATCTTTCTCTTTTCAATCATGCTTCGAGTTCTACACATTTTTATATAACGAAAGCAATTTGGTCGAATGTGACCATTAAAACCACAAAAATGACAAATTGGAATGAAATGAGAAATCATACCATTGCCTTGAGCATTTATGGGAGCCTTCCCTTGTCTGTGTGGTTGAGTGGGTTCAATCCATCTCCTTTGTTGAACCGGTCTATCTTGCTTCCAATGTTGGACTTGCATGATTGTCTTCTTCCCTTTTTGAGCCAAATGATGAGGAATGTTGGCTTGAGGTTGCCTTCTTGACACCACCTTCACTTGTGCACTTTTGGAACATTGTCCTAGATCTATCTTCTTCCTAGGAGTGTGCACCGGTGAAGCTTCTATGTTGCCCAAGCCCTTAACAAACACGGTCTTCTTAGAGGAGGAGGTCTCTTGACTATCTTCAAACCCTAGACCTCTCTTGTAACATGGACTCTTTCCAACACCAAGCATGTGGTCTAACTTTTTGGTGCTAGAGTCCATCCTAAAAAGTGACTTCTTAGCTTCATCAAGCTCCCTCTTCAAACCTTCTTCATTCCTCCTAGATAAAGCTAATTTCTCTCTTAGCTTATCTTCTCTCTTCTTAAGTCTATCCACTTCTTCACTTAAGTGGTCATTGTGAGATGAAAGCTCAAGATTTTCTTCTCTCAACATCTTGATCTTCTTAGTGGTTTTCATCTCTAAGCTTCTAAACTCCTTTAGATATTCAACTAACACCTCTTTCTCCATATATCCATTTGTGGAGTTAGCATCGGAGTCATCTTCACTAGAGTCACTTTCCCTTAGACTCTCTTCCTCTTTTTCACTACCACTTTTGCTCTTGTGAGAGGAGGCAAAGGCTAGGAAGTTAGCCATGATGTCTTCATCATCCGAAGACTCATTTTCTTCATTGGAGTCATCACTACTTCCACTCCAAGTGGCGGCCATCACTTTTCCCTTCTTCTTTTCCTTGTGATTTGCACAATCGGGAGCAAAGTGACCAATTCCACCACACTCAAAGCAACATACCCCTTTTCTTTCGGTCTTCTCTTGCCTTGGTTCAAACTTCTTGAAGGGACCCTTCTTTTTCAAGTCTTGGCCTCTCATACCAAATCCTCTCTTCCTAAACTTCATAACCTTATTGAATCTTTTCACAAATAAGGCCATGTCTTCATCCGAGTCATTCTTCACCTCTTTTTCATCCTTTGATGCTTTCAAAGCAATTCCCTTTTGCTTTTTAGGAGGAGTAGAGATAGGAGCCTTCCTAGACTCGTAAGCGAGAAGCCTTCCAATGACTTCGCTCGGCTTCATATCCTTATAGCCACTATTTTCCTCTAAAGCCGTCACCTTAGACTCGAATCTATCGGGGAGAGATCTCATAATTTTCTGCTTGATTCTCCTATCCGAATACGGGTCTCCTAGTTGATGACTTTGATTCACAATGTCCATCAACTTTACTTGGAAGTCATTGAAGTGCTCATGCTCTTCCATCCTAATGGTCTCAAAATTAGTTTGGAGGACTTGTAGTTTTGAATCCTTGACCACTTCGGTTCCTTCATGAGCCGTCTCTAGGATTTCCCATGCCTCTTTGGCAATCCTAGTAATTTGAACCAACTTGTATTGGTTCTCATCCATGGCACATGGGATGGCATGCATTGCCTTCCTATTTCACTTAGAAGTCTCAAACTCTCCATTAGTCCATTGTGCCTTAGGCTTGAGAACTTCTTCTCCACCACCCGTGGGAGTCATCATGGGAGGAGCGTATCCGTCTTCAATGGCCATCCATGCCCTATCATGGATTTGGCATAAGTACGCCTTTATCTTCCCCTTCCATGAGGAGTAGTTATCACCGGTGAGGAGAGGAGGACGCGTGCTAGAAGCACCCTCGTTGTTGCCACCGTTTCCACTCATTGTGAATATGAATGAAATAAAATGAATGCAAAATGTATGAATGAACAAAAATCACACAAATGCAAAACACACCAAAATGAGCAAGGATCACCTATGTATGTCTAGGAACCCGCTCTGATACCAATTGAAACAAATAACACGGTGTGTTCTAACATTAATCTAGAGGGGGGGGGGGGGGGGGGGTGAATAGATTTTACCAAATTTACCCAATTTTCGCGATTAGTCAAATTACGAAACTGCCCCAAACTAGTCAAAAACAATAACAAGTGTAATATGGTGTGGAATTATAATAGACACTTGATATTTACGTGGAAACCTTCACGGGAAAAACCACGGGCTGTATAGTGCGCCACACTCGAACCTCGAATCCACTAAATGTGAAATGATTACAACCTAATCCCGATGAATAATCAACACACCTACCTAATCCCGGTATAAGTGGACCTAGTCCAATTGCTTGCAATCTAAGCAACCTAATCCCGGAAGCTACATGCAAGACTTACTTCTCAATGAAGAGATTACAACCTATGTGAATATAAAATGATATTCAATGAGCAAATAAAGCTAGGTAACCTTAGATGATTATCTAGGATGATTAGATAACAATAAATGCAATCCTAGATGTCAATGGCTAAATGACATGTCATAAAGCTTAGCAAATCATAGATAAAAATAACCTAGATGTTGCTATCAAAATACATCACTCAAACATGTCAACACAACAATCTCTATTTTGTATCTAGAATATATTCTAAGAGCATACAAATAATATAAGAGATTTCTTTGATAAATAAAACACTAAGCTTAGATGAGATTAGTGAAGAACATACCAAAGCAAGTGTGTTGAGCAAAACCCATGCAAGCAAGCATCCTAACTATGCTAGAAAATGCTAGATGATCTTTTGATGCATATGAGAATGGTTTTGTGTGTATAAAAATGAGTTCTTAATTTCTTTTATCTCCAGTTTCTCTTTTTGAACTTTAGGGTTCTTTAGAATCAGAGAACTAAGTTAGAGAAATGAGAAAGTATGATATATATAGTCATCAAGAAACAGGGCATGTGAAAAGACAAGATTGCCCTTGAAACGCTCAAACGGCGGTTTCATTCTGCGGTCGGGGCCGCAGAATCTGACCGCAGAATTGAACTCGAGAAAGAAACGGACCTAAAATATCTAATTCGGCGGTTTCATTCGGCGGCCAGGCCACCGATCATAACCGCAGAATTCATCCCGAGAACAGGGGAGAAAACGACGGTTTCATTCGGCGGTTTCGAAACCGCTGAGTAAACCACATAACACAACCCGAGAATAATAAATGCATCAGGTATGAAACGGCGGTTTCAAATCGACGGCCAGATCGCCGATCTAACCACAGAATCAGACCAGAGACCTCTGGTCCAAAACGACGGTTTCATTCGGCGGCCAGGGCCGCCGATTAAACCGCCGATTCACTAAAAGTGGTGAATCCAAGGAGAAACCCAAGGCTATCACCAAGAGCGGTCTTCGCGCAAAACCAAGCACATAATCGTGCGAGCGCGGACGTTTTCGAACATATTCGGGAAACAAATTACACGAAACAAATTACACGACACAAACAAACACATAACAAGATATAATCAAACAAAGTGCAAGTGTGTAATGTGACATGTGAAGAGTATGCACACAAATGCAAGTATGCTAAGTGTGTGTGTGCTTCTAGATCTCTTCAAAGAAAACTAAGCACAAGAAATATACCTTTGAGTTCTTGTCACCTTTGAGTGCTTGTCACCTTGAGGTCTTGAATAGGGCCTTTGATGTTGGTCTTCCATCACCTAATCTACCCTTACAATTCAAACCCCAACTTGTGGTTTGTTCACGAAATAAGCCAATCAATAATGGGAATCCTTACAGAGAAGATGGTATATTTATAGGCATCAAGAACAGGGCATATGAAAAGACAAGATTGCCCCTGAAAGGCACCATTAGCGGTTTCATTCGGTGGCCAGGCCGATGATCACAACCACTAAATTGAACTCGAAAAGAACAGGGGAGCAACGGCGGTTTCATTTGGCGATTTCGTAACTGTCGATTCAACCGCAGAATCAAACCCGAGAGATTAAATCACTCAGGCATAAATGACAGTTTCGAATGGCGGTCATGGCCGCTGATCG
>OX940799.1:40648827-40692337 GCA_954870605.1 Acer campestre
CTCCAAATGACCATGATACTAATGTCTAATGTGGCCTAATTTGTTTCTAATCAAATTTGTTTGTGTTCACAAATTTGAAGCAGTGCTCACAGAGGCTACTACTATAATGGCATAATTCTGCATTAAACAATATCTAAATTTGGGATGGAAGTTGTGTACTGCCCCAATCCCCAATTAGGTCATGTGACTTGACCAACCTCATATCGTGACATAGGGGATCTATATCCATCCCTATTTCCCAAATGATCATCCCTAGTTTGATACTGGGGGGGGGGGGGGGGGGGGGGGGGGGCGGCCTATATCTATCCCCATTTCCCAAATGACCATCCCTAGTTTGATACTAATGTCTAATGTGGCCTAATTAGTTTCTAATCAAATTTGTTTGTGTTCACAAATTTGAAGTAGTGCTCACAGAGGCTCACATAGGCTACTACTATAATGGCATAATTCTGCGTTAAACAATATCTAAATTTGGGATGGAAGTTGTGCGCTGCCCCAATCCCCAATTAGGTCATGTGACTTGACCAACCGATCATATTCTGAATCCATATCACATATCGTGACATAATTAGAATGGTATCATACCCGTACCATGCTTTTTTTTTTTTTTTTCCCTGAATTTGGCACGAGTAATTAGAAATTCAGCCACTTTAATGGCAGCAAATATCATATAAACCACAAAATAATGATGTGGTATAGTTTTAAAATTGTCTTAGAGTCATCATCATAGATTTACAAACAAGCTTTTTGTAGGTAGGCAAATTAAACAAAAAAAAAACAAAAAAATGAATCAAATCTTAGTTTGGATATCCAGCTGCTAGTTTTGCTCTCAAGTCCTTCCTCAAGATCTTGCCAGATGGAGCTTTTGGAATTGCTTCCATGAAATATACTCGGTTTATTCTCTTGTAAAACACCACCTGCAATCATCAAAATTACAATATATAAACATTCAATTTCACCTATCTATACTTATAAACAAAAACCAAACTAATATAATTTAATTGATTTCTTATAGAAATATATATCAGACATGTAATGTACCTGTTTTGAAATAAATTGCTTGATCTCATCCTCAGTTATTTGAGAATCATTTGATTTCACCACAAATGCCACAGGAACTTCTCCAGCTGCATCATCTTTCATTCTGAAAACATATAAACATATGATGAAGTTGCGGAGTCATGTTATTATACAGATCCAACGATGTTATTGAGCTAATTAATAACATCTATTATTTGAGTTTTTACTTACGCGACCACAGCAGCATCACGGATACCCTGGTGGGAGAGAAGCATGGCTTCAAGTTCAGCCGGAGCAACCTGAAAGCCTTTGTATTTGATCAATTCCTTCAATCGATCAACGATGAAAAGCTCATCATCGTCATCAATGTACCCAACGTCGCCTGTATGTAGCCACCCATCTTGGTCTATGGTCTCCTTTGTGGCCTCCGGATTATTAAGATATCCTGAACGTTACGTTAAATTCATATCTAATTAGACATATAAAATAGGTTGTGCTCAATTCAAATCTCAATTATCTTTTATATAGCAGCATCACATTCCCGAACGATATAAGATGCCACATGACAGGGGCGGAGGGAGGGGGGCCATAGGGGCCATGCCTCCCATTCCCGCAAAAATATCTTCACATTTTTATTAAAAAAAAAAAGTTTAAGAATTATGAAATTAGCTTTATATTTTAAGAGTTTTTCATTTTGACCCCTCTAATGTTTCTAGTTCTACCACTACACACGTCCAAGGCCTCCTGACCCAATTGGACTTGTGCGGTAGAGCCTAGGCCTAGACCTAGATTGAGACCTAATCTAATATTTAAATTTTTTTGACTTCAGTATCTAAAAACGAAGATAGTATATACCTTTCATGATCTGAGCTCCTCGGATGCAAATCTCACCGGGCTGGTTCCTTGGGAGAGATTTGCCAGTATCAGGGTCAAGAATTTTCATCTCAGCATTTCTAACAACTGTTCCACAAGCTCCTGCTTTGATGCTAAAGGGTTCCTTTGCAAATGACAAACACATTGCCAACACAGGCCCAGCCTCTGTCATTCCATATCCCTGTATAATTTAAACCATATATTCATTACAACAAATCAATTATGCTTTTCTACATCATTAATTATATTATTATATATAAATTAAAGACTAATTCTATGTTGAAAAACTTGAGATATAATCTTTCCTTTTATTTTTTTAACAAAAATATAATTCACTGAAATGTTTATAAAAATCAATATTATATAATTTTAATAAATCCAAAGTGATTTTACAAGGTGGGTGGCTGCCGGCTGATTTCCCTTTTTGATTTATCCAGAAATATTAATTTTTTTTTCTTTTACATTTAATTACTAAAAAATTTTGGTCAAGCAAAGCTCATCATGGCTCATAAGTAGCAATCATGATCCAGCTCAACCGTTAGAGAAAATCTTACATGCATCTGGTGTAATGCATCTGTCTAATGGGTGCTTGCCATATGGTAAGGAAACCAATCAAATGAATTCACTATGCCACATGACATGCACCCATTAGTTAGGGTGCATACAAGATTTTCTCCAACTATTATATAAATGGATTAAAAAAAAAAAAACATTATATAAATGTGTTAAACTTAGGTGTCCTTTCACGGGTTCACCCTCCGTACCATGATATACATTATTATAATTATATGAGTATATACAATCATCGAAAATATGACATATGGCTATATAATATATAATATTATAATCGGTTACCTTTAATCATAATGAAACCGTCACACACGAAAATATCTCTAAATAAAGAAACAAATCTTGGTTTGAATATTCGAAGATGGAAAATAATTTAACACACAAAACATTCAAATAAAAACAAAAGTAAAATAAAGAAACTCTCCATACCTGACCAAGAACTGCATTTGGAAACTTTGCTCTCACGGTGTCTTCAAGCTCCTTCCCCAGCGGAGCCGCCCCGGACTTCATTATCCTTATCGACGAAAGATCATACTTATCAGTATCGGGCGACTTCGCGATGGCCAGAACAATCGGTGGCACGATAGGCGCCACCGTCACCTTATGCTTCTCCGCAAGCTGCAACAGCGAATTGATCTCAAACTTCTGCATAATTAAAATTGTTGCTCCAACTCTCAACCCACAAAGCATGATCGAATTCAGAGCATAGACATGAAACATCGGCAACACACACAAGATCACGTCCTCGCTGTGAAAATACAAGTTGGGATTCTCTCCGTCAACTTGTTGACCAACGCTGGTCACCAAACCTTGGTGGGTCAACATCACTCCCTTTGGCAACCCCGTCGTGCCGGAGGAGTACGGCAACGCCACCACGTCATCTGGGCGGATGTCAACTTCCGGTAAGTCGGCTTCCTCTGCCTGTGAAAGCTCGGAGAAATGTAAACAACCGTCGGGGACAGTGTCGTCGATACATACGATTTGAACGTTCTTTTCTTGAGCGAATTTTTTGACTTTATCGACGTGACAAGCTTGAGTGATTATGAGTCTAGTGTTTGATGCTTCGACTTGTTTCAATATCTCTGCCGGAGTGAAGAAAGGATTGGCCATGGTGGAGTTGGCGCCGAGATATGAAGCGCCGAGGAATGAGAAGACGAATTCGGGACAGTTTGGTAGTAAAAGCATGATCACTTGGTATTGTTGAATGCCGATTTTGTTGAAGCCGGAAGCGACTTTACGTGCGATGAGTTCGACTTCGGCGTAAGTGTATACTTTTCCGGTGGAGCCATTGATCAGACAAGGACGTGATTCGACTTTGGATATGTTTTCAAAGATGTATGAGTGGAGAGGGAGGTGGTTTGGGATGTAAATGTCCGGTAGTTTTGAACGGAAAATGATGTCAGCTTCTCCGTTATTCAACTCGGGCGCCATCGGAATTGATTGACACAAAGAATTAATATCGAAAATATGAATCAAGTTTGGTTTTGGTTTTAGGGAGGAGAGGGATGAAGTTGGTGGTATTGATATAGAAGTAAGAAGTTGGGTAAGTTGGTGAAGGTGGTTGGTGAAGGGGCAAAATGGGGATTATTAATTATTGTAGGGGTAAAAGTGGGAAAATGAAAAAAAATAATGGTTTATATATTTGGTGATGCTGTAATTGATGAATGATGAGATGAGATTATGTGAATCCATCAAGATCCACCTTCTATGCTTGTACTAATCATATGCAATTTGTTACATGGCAAGATCAGAACGAGGGATGCACATTGCGTTGCATTGGATCTACTTGAATGTTTTGTATTTTAATCAAATTGAGAATATGTGGAGATGGGTTGGTGGGGTTGTGAGTTGTGACTAGTGACTTGTTAGTGGATTTTTTTTTTTTTTTTTTGGGTTGGTGATGAAGTGGGGTCCAGGTTTGGTGATGGGGATGAAAAGTTGACTTGAGAACAATGGCCCTTTCTTAGTTGTTTGCTTTTTCACCTACCACCGTTTTTGTCCCAAAACTTGGTCGCTGACGACGGCTGACCTTATTACCTACTACCACAATCCAAGCTGGACTCGATTGGGCCTCCAGCCGAGCCCACTCGGCCCTTCTTAGATGCGGCACCAGCCCATATATACGAAACCCATTATTATTATTATTATTATTTTAAAAATATTACAATAATTCGAAGTTTAGAGAAATGAATATGACCCAGACCCAGACCCACAATTTTATGTTATAGGTGTGAAGGGCATACCACTAGCATTGGACCAACCTCATGTTGTCAACTTGAATCCTATTGTCATTTTTTTTTTTTTTATAATCTTTTTACCTAATACCGTTTTTAAAATATATATTTCACTATTATCATCCAATGTGGTTTGGTTGTAAAGGACATTTATTCAGCAACATAATAACGTTTTAGTAAAAATCATAGATTTGAGTCGTTGCATCACATATCGCATATTTAAAAATAAAATAAAATGTATTTCATTGTTCAGAAAGCAATAATGAATGAGAATCTAATCATAAAAAAATTATATTTCATTGTTCAGAAAGCAATAATGAAAGAGAATATGATCATAACTATCCATTATAAAAATAATATTGACGTATACCCAACACACACTCATCTAATATACTAAAACAGATTTTTAAAGTTCTTCAAAAAAAAAAAAAAAAAAAAAAACAGATATTTAATGCAAAAAAGTAAGTATGTTTAGATATAAGTTGGGGAGTTGGGTGTGTTTAGTAGTAATTTTTTGGGTTAATTGTACTAACTTACCCTTACTTTATTGAATTTAGCAATATTTTTTTTTTTTAAAAAAAGCCCTAAATTAACACAAACACCCCTTATCATCAAGTCAATCCATTAACTTTAACGATTGACTAACATTGACCTATGGAAAACCAAATATACCCCTACCACATCATCTCAAACATAAAATATTTTTAATTATAAAAAAAAGATAATATATCGACCGTCTGCAAAAACATCTTCAATTTGCGAAGGAGTCTCATCTGCGAATTGCAAGAAGTTGATTTCCAAGATCAGTGAAAATCTCTTTAAGTAAGTAGGAGATCATCAAAGATCTCTTGTTTCCTTGGTAGATTATTTTTTTTTTTTATATAAAAAAAATTGATTTTTCAATTTTAATTAAAAAATCATTTGTGTTTGAGATGATGTGACAATGGTATATTTAAATATCCAAGGGTCAAGGTTAGTCAAATGTTATAGTTAATGGATTGACTTGATAGCCGGGGTGTTTACGTTAATTTAGGATATCTTTTTAAAATCTTGTTAGATTTAATAAACTAAGGATAAGTTTGTATAATTAACCCTAATTTTTTATTCTCAAACCAGTCCAACTCCAAGTCCAACTAACATGTCCATTATTTTTGGGGGAAATGGACAAAATTTTCACTAAAATAAGAGAAAAATTAGGTTGTTGGTTTGCACACTTAAAGGAATTGTTTCTCCTGCGGTCCTGCCTACCCTTAATTTCATTATTATTACATCGTTGGAAGACATTGCATGATTGCCGGAGAGGAGCTATCATGCATCGGATGCACAATGCATCTTCCGTTCGGATCTAGCCATCTGTCAAATTATATATTGCCGTATCATAAAGATATGTTCTTTTTGGCAAAATCTGAGTGAAAAATATATATCATATTTCATGAATCATGATACATTCAAAAAAAATTTCCTAATTGTTGATTGGCTATCAGAGAAAGTCAATAGTCAACATTTTCAACTCACACGTGTTTATAGTCTACTTTATAATAAAATATTAGGATTGATAATTGATTACTTTTATATTACAATTATTCAATACCTTCCAATAATTTGGTTATTTTACTCAAACGTTTACTAACAAGAGGTCCAACACTTTAGTCTAAGAGGTTCTGCGGTCAAATCTTGCAAACTCTTTAGTGTAAATTATTTTATTAATCTTGCAATTAATAAAATCATAGCCATTCCATCACCGATTAACATCGTCACCATTGAAAATTCCAGCAATGATCAGATATATATATATATATATATTTTATTGAATTTGATATTTGTATATGATTACCTTTCCATAGTGCAAGGCGTATAAAATTAGCAGAATTTCAGATTTAGAATATACTAAATATTTGGAATTATTGCAAAATTTGGAAAAGTGTATTGTAGTGATATTACATGTCCCAATTCTAGTGGGAGTAGTAATATTTACATATTATATATGCCCTCATTGTTCAACATTTCTATCATCATAATTATTATTGTTCACATAGATAGAGAGAGATCATGAGAATACATCAACTTCTTCCTCACATTCTTTATAGAAGGATATTAATGATCTAATTTAATTATTGTATTGTTTAATTTAGAATATATAATTAATAATTATATAGTTAGTTTCCTGTTTTAGATTCTAAATTTGATTTCATTTGTTCTTGTTCCTTAAGTCAAGGGATTCTCTAGGTTAAGAAAGATTATAATTGTAATTATATATATATATATATATTCTCATAATCGATCAATGGAAAGGAAATACCATATTTTCCCATTCTCTACCTCACTCCATAAGGCTATCTCCAATAGAGAGTGTGAGTTATAGTTATATTTGGGTTTCAAATAGTACTGAGAGTGATGTTTATATATACTTTTGATCCAGTGGTGCTAAGAGTGATATCTGATAATTATATTTTTGTAATAAATTTAATTATGCCTAATTTATAATAAATGATCAATAATTTGTAATTTATAAATTTTAATGTTGATAAAAATAATGTCATTGTAAATTTCTCAATGAGATCTTTAAAATGGTACTAATATTTAATATTTTTAAATACTTTTAAATTACTACCAAATTTCATAATATTGAAAATTTTAATTTTTAACTAAGGAAACATTGTAAATTTTAAATTTCATCATTAGATCAATTTGCTACCCTTCCACTCATATTGATTGCAAACACAATGAAAGAATGAAAGAAAATTTAGAAACTCAAACTATGGATGAATGTGATGTAAAATTATGTGGGAATGAAGTATTTATATAGACAATTTTAGAAAACTAGGCGTTGGAAGAATTTTTTTTTTCTATAATTTTTTTTTATTTTTTTTATAGATTTTTGTTGATTTTCTAGTATTTTTTTTTTTGATAAAAATAAATTTATTTCAAATTTTAATCTCTAAAAAATTGTAGACCGTCCATTTCCAATGATTAGAAACTCTGACCCGTTCATCTCCAACGGTCAATAAATATAAACGGTCCCACATATTCATCTCTCTTAATGATGTTATGGGTCCCAAAAAAAAAAACCAAAAAATATCACTATTTCATTCATCTAACATATAGGTCCCGCCACCTTACACATGGGTCCCACTATATAACTCTCACTCTCACCTTTACTAACTATAACTTAACCAAATAACTCTCAACCTATAACTCTCAATTGGAGATGGCCGAAGGTATAAGAGTAATAAGCTTCTAGGCCTTTCTCTTTTTCTCGGTGTCTCTCCTTCCTCACGCAGAAACCTCCACAGGTCAACCAACCAAATCTAGAAACAATGGCAAGCTAAAATTCTATAATTATCATCTCAAACAACAATGAACCCTCCAAACCACTCACAACAATCAACATATCAACCCAAAACACCATCTAGCTAACCATCACAAATTATCTTTCATGGCAACTCCAATTTCATACCACCCTTATCGGTTACAATCTTGAAGGTTTCATTGACGGCTCTCACCCCTACCCTTCTACAATCATCAAAACGGACTGGGTTAATTCTCCAAATCCTAAATATCAAACATAGGTTCGTCAAGATAAACTAATTTTTAGTGCTCTTGTTGGATCTATGACTGTAGCAATCATCCCACTCATCACCAGGGCCACCACATCTCATCAAGCATGGACAACTCTCACAAATACATATGTGAAACCTACCCAGGGCCACATTAAGCAAATTAAGGATCAACTCAAAATAGCTACAAAAGGATCCCAAACCATATCAAATTATATATAATTTAACAAAGGCCGCGCTGACGAACTTGCAATATTGGGAAATCCAATTAACGAGGAGGATCTTATTAAGAAAATCCTAAATGGCCTTGGTGATGACTACTCTATAAAAAATTAATCAACAAGGAACTCTCACTGTGTCACTCGCAATCTACATCGACACCACTTTTGACAACAGCCAATCGAAAAATTCTCACAAAAACAATTGGTGCCCACCTTCACCTCATAACAATTGGCGACCATCTCCACCCAACAACAATTGGCAAACACCGCGGTCTGCAACGCTAGACCACAATCCATGACTCCTCAAAATGATCGACCATCATCTAAACCCTACCTTAGCCATTGTAAGCTTGTGGTGTTCGGGGCCACACTACAAAGCGTTGCCGTACTTTTCAATTGATGGCCATAACTCCAACGACTCCATCTCATACACTGGCTCCACACCCTTAGACTCCATGACAATCTTGTCACTGTAAGCCGCGCAACAGGAAATAGTTTGAAATTAATCAAGATGATTAAGAACGATTGGTTTCAAAAAATTTCTATCGCCTTCTTGGGACCTTTTTTATATACACGAATATGAGGAAGAAATTTGCTTTCATACCTTTGAAGAACACTCATTCATTTTCTTTTCGATCCTTCTTTACAATCAAATACCAATAAGCCTTTCTAACTATGTCCTGCGATCTAGCAATTGTGTGTGTGGGCATGTCACGGATTCCGGGAGCGGTTGAATGGAGGCTTGAGAGAACCGGAAGACAACACCTTGCTCCTCTTGATGAATTCGGCCAACCCTAATATGAAAGAATTTTTTTTTTCTTTTTTCTTTTCCCTCTATAGTTGCCACCCACCTTAATTCTCCTTAGGGTTCCGAATAGCTTCTTTTTCCTGACAAGTATATCTTATATACTAGGAACCTAGGGTTTAGTAATCCAAGTTAAAATAGGATTCCAAATCCTTTTTTAATTATTACTTTACTAGGGTTTGAACCTTTGACCTATTTAGAGTAAATAAAAAAAATCACTTATTATTTTATTGCTCTTATTAAGGTTAGAAACTGAAGCCTCCATATGACAATTTAATAATTCTTAATTATTAATATGTCAATTAAATAATCATATTATGTAATAATATTTAATTTAACAATTCAATAATATATTAATTAAATAATCATATCATTTAATTAATTTTCAAAATATATTTAAGTTACTTTCGTAACACAATTAATTGGACCATCCAATTCTCTATGAGTCTTGCTACTATCAATCGTATAAGGCTAGCAAGGGGACCTAATGGACCCACATTTTTGAGCTCCAATAATACTTAGAAAAAATTAATTGAACTCTTTAATTAATAATTCACAATTATTAACCTTGGAGTTATTCCACTAAAAACCCATGGTTGTACTCTTGTAACTGTAGATGTTTTACACAACCAATTTTATCAGTGTCTATTGATATAACTATTACATAAGTATGATCCTCCACAAGTGGTTCATAATTAGAGCTAGGTTATAAAGTCTGTTATACCTCTCTAATTATATCTTTTCCTTTAAGTACCATTGATTCTCTTGAATGATTATATTCTCCATTCCTTTACAGAAGAAGGAGAGCACTCTTAATTGTTCAAGCCCCGAATCAACCCTTAAGGGAACTACTTATTTACTTCTCGCAAGAAGGAATAGATTCCACTATTATGCGCATACCTTCCCAGCCACAAGCCAAACTGTGATTCTAAGATACAGAGATATTGACCAAGAATGATATTCTGATCTAACCTATGGTAAATCAAAAACCACGATCTAACCTGAAGGAGTCAGTAAGACACTCAGGATTTAGATCACCCATATATAGCCATCATTAGACCTGACACGATTCCGGTTCCGGTTCCATTTCGGTTATGGTTCCATGGGAACTAATGGTTCTGAACCTTTTTTTTAAAAAACCCCAAATCAGATCATATTTCAGTCATCAATCCAAATCCAATCACTGAATAGTCAACCTAAACCCAACCCATTACCCCCAAATTCCTAATCCCTAATATGAAAACTCATTTACCCATTCAAATCACCATATCTTCATCTGATTTCTTTCCAGAATCCAAACTCTCCCTCTCTCATCCAAACCCAGATCCCAATCACATTCTTTACCACTTTATCTTCATCCAACCCCAACAAATCAAAAGCACCCAAATAAAAAGACTCACTAACTCATCCCACCCCACCCACGACTAAGACTCCATGAGGCCATGATCTCGTCAGTGGTAGACACCACCCGTGACCGTGAATCGGCCATCATCACTCACATCACCACCACACCAACACCAAAATCCCAAATCTTCTCCTCAACCAGATTCAAATCAGAAAAAAAAAAAGATTAGTGAATGGTGAATAGATCGATGATGAGATGAAGAAGAGAGAGATCAGAGGGAGTCATCGAGTTAGGGAACCTGATTTAAGAAGAAAGAAAGAGAGAGAGAGATGAGAGATTCTAAAATCTACAGAAGTGAATAAAGAAAGAGAGAGAAATAGGGTTTTAAAAAAATGTTGAAACCTTCGGTTTGAATAAAAATCGGAACCGTCGGTTCCAATCCGGTTCAAACCAATCGATTCCATGAAAATTGGAACTAGAATCAAAACCAGCCTCCTCCAGTTTCAGTTCCGATTCCGATTCTAGAACCAGAATCAAAAAAACCAATTTTGGTTTCGGTTTTTACAGATTGGTTTCAGTTCGGTTCCCTGATTCAAATCGGAACCGTGTCAGGTCTAGCCATCATTAGTCGATATATATGAATATTTTTTTAACTAATAGATCATAGTGACAGATTCATATAGATCGTGGCTTAGTCCTATATGATCACATCATATAAAGTGCCTCCATTCTCATAACACTATATGAGTAGTCTAAAAATAAGACCACCGTACAATACATAATGGACCGTAGCTATAGATTAATCACAAATAAAGTACCCAGCTTTATTTGCTTTCTACCGACTATTTATATTGCATGTCTCAAAATGAATTCCTCTATATATGACACTCATATACTCAGTTTAAGATTACATCTAGCAATCTTGGATGTTTGCATATATAATATAAGCGTATGAGTTAATATGTTTGAAAGAAATAACTAATTCTTTTATTATTGAATTTATAACATTTACAAATTACAAGCTTTAGGGAATAAATCCCAATAATCTCCCACTTACACTATAACATGTGAGACATGTTTCCTAATTCCAGACCCTTTAGGTGACCTTCAAAAACTTTAGCTGTTAAGGTCTTTGTAAATGAATCAGCATGATTATCTTTCTGCACTATCTCCATGATGAGATGATACTTCATTTCTATATGCTTTCCTATTTTGTGGCTTTTTGGTTCTTTGGAATTAGTCAATGCACCACTATTATCACAATAAAGTGTCATGGGCTTATCCAAGTCTAGAACAACTTCCAGATCACTTAAGAACTTACAGAGCCATACCATTTCTTTAGTTGCTACATATTCGGCTTCCATGGTGGAATCAGTAATACAAGATTTCTTGATACTCCTCCACACTACCGTCCACTACCGAGGGTGAATACTGACCCAGATGTGGATTTCCTAGAATCCCTGTCTACCTAAAAGTCAGAATCCGTATATCTTAATGGGATAAGATCCTGTTTTGAATATACTAACATATAGTTTCCCGTTTTTCGAAGATACTTGAAAATAAGCTTTATAGCCACCCAATGATCCAATCCTCGGTTAGACTGGAATCTACTGGCTACTCCTACTATGAAGCAGATTGATCACACTTTTGTAAATGCCAAATTAACCACACTTGGAATACACAAGTCGATGAGAATCATATAATGGCAAGCGAGATCGTTCCTCAAGGAAAGGGAGGATATTTGGCTATATCTAAGATATGTACACTAATATAACTATGTGCGGAAAAGTAAAATTTATTTTGGTTTGAAAGATTGTTTTCAAATTTAAACTAAATCAAGTAATGACTAAATAGCAAGAACTCAAGGTGATATGTGTGAAGTTATATGAATGAATATTGGGGAATTAAATTGCCAACTAAAAGATTTTCCAATTGTAATGAATTAATCCAATTAAGCACCTTAATCCAACTCTTTGTTTGTTCTTTAATTGATTTACCTTTTTACATGCAAATCCCACTTTGACTTGAGTAAACCCTACCACAAGTCTTCATAGGCATAATATTAAGTTCCTACCCAAGTGACCCTCACTATGAGTATTTACTCAATCAAGATTCTAAACAACAATTTCAAGGTCTATTACCATGTAAAACATTTAAGCATATATATTCAATTTCATAAATGTTCAAGGTTGAGGAATGAGTTGAAAACCATTCAAACTCTAAACCACAACTTTCATATGTGAACCATTTTTGTTAACCGTAAATTCGCTCTGGGTGAGGAATTTCAATTAACACCCTCAAACTGCTACCTGGCAGGCTGCAGCGGGGTAGGTACCTCTAGGTACCATGGTTTGTACGAGTAAAAGATTCTGGAGTGAGGTGCAGTAGGTAGGAGAAAATATCATCCCGACTGTCGGGGCTTCAGGCACATGGAGAAGATGGCGCTTGGGGGTTCCCATGTCGGAGTAAGGGTTGTGATCCCTCTCTATGGACCCCGATACCCCGCGTTCGGTACTCAGCACCCCGTGTCCCGTCCCTCATACCCCGTATCCCGAATCCCGCATCCCATACTCTTTTCTAGATCTCCATTGTGATTCCCCGACCCGGATAGCAAGCAAGCAAGTAGGATATGGGATAGGAGCTCTTCAATGATAAACTTACATACATGTGTAATAAAATAGATACGAGGGAGAGAATGACAAGTCTTTTTGATAGAAGGTGGACTGGCCTAGGGGGAAAAAGCATCACGCATGATCATATGCTGAAAAACCCCTAGGTAGTATCCGGCGGAAAGAGATCATTTATATATTTATCAATAAGGCGTGCTCCGGGGAGCTTACACAAGTAGGAGAATAATACAACATAAGTGCTCCAGAAAGCTTACAATCATAGGTGGGCATATGCCCTTTTCTCTAATCAATAGAAAATAAGAGGAGAAGGAAAGAAGCTAGCCCCCAGCCCCTAAAAAATAATCTCCTCTCATCCGTTGAAAATCTTGTCATATATATAGGTCTTATTTCTTGTTGTTCACTCCCATAAATTCAATCCAATGACCTAGCAATTTACGGGGCGTTTCCATGTTGATAGGCGAGAAGATCGTGGGATTGATTCCCCAAAATCAAGTGATTCCTTTTAGAACTGAAAGAGTTGACTCCTCTTTAATATTGGACTCTTGAATGGCGAGAAACAAGGCAATTTCCTTGTTTACTTAAACTCTTGGTGTGGTCTAGCTCTTCCTTGGTATTTACGACCTCCTCTATTGATGTCTTGTATGCTAGGTGGTCGGGAGGAGTTTGGAGGACTAGTCACAGGGTACGGGGTACTACGGGGTCCAGCGGGGTCCAGCGGGGTCCGACGGGGTCCGCGGTGTCCTGCGGGATCAGCGGGGTCCTGCGGGGTCCAGCGGGGTCCTGCGGGATCCGCGGGGTACTGCGGGATCTGATGGGTCCAGCGGGATCTGCGGGGTCCAGCGGGGTCCAGCGGGGTCCTGCGGGGTCCAGCGGGATCCGCGGGGTACTGCGAGATCTGCGGGGTCCTGCGGGATCTGCGGGGTCCTGCGGGGTACTGCGGGATCTGCGGGGTCCAGCGGGATCTGCGGGGTCCAGCGGGATCTGCGGGGTCCAGCGGGATCTGCAGGGTACTGCGGGATCTGCGGGGTCCTGCGGGTGCGGCATCCTTCTACTGGGTTATCTAGACCATAATAAATAGATAGGTGTGTTAATCTTGGTTCCTTTCAGAGGTAGCTAGATGCTTCTCGCGGCATCCCTCTACTTGGTAAGGATGGAAAATTCTTCTTTGGACCCCTGCCAAAAAAGGCGGTTAACAATTTTCAATAAGTTAAATTGAACCTCAATGTTAACTAGTAAAGTAAATGGCAACTTCAAGGCAATGAAATAGAATATATCAAGAGGGGATTTAATAAATATGTGACTAGTTCAAATACATGGAATAATCTAATAAGTCAACTCATCAATTCCCCAATATGTGGGCTTTAGTTACACATACTAGAAAAATAACAAAAGAGAGAAAGATTGTAGAGAGGACCCATAAAAGCCTTCAAGAGTCCCTTTTGTCTTTTCTTTTTGTACTTGAGATTCCTCTTCTCTCTTCAATTACTTCCTAAGACGTGGATGGATGTGTAGGGTGTTTGATTAAGGTAAGGGTTTTGATTTATGGAAGGTTAGAGAGTGATTAGGGGTTTCAAGAATGGTGGATGTGTGGTAAATTAAAAGATGATAAAAGAGTGGTATTTATATGGGTTCACAAATGTTAGGGTTGAAAACCCGAGATGATGACGTGTCTCTTGATCAGCGGTTTCAAATGGCGGTTAGGCCGCCGAATTGAACCGCCGAATGGCTTTGTGTCTTCTCTGGAATGGATCGGCGGTTTGGTTCTGCGGTTGAAGTGTGGCCGCCGTTTTGCACCTGATACCTTTGGAAGAAAACGGCGGTTTGGTTCTGCGGTCAGGCAGCAGAATTGAACCGCCGATTGCTGCTTTTCTTGGTGAATGACCATTTTGCCCCTGAAAGCACTCCTCTTGTCGTATATAGCCTGTTGACGGTGATTTTTGGTGGTCACCGAATCAATGATTTATTTGCAGCTTGTTATGGTTTATGAACTAGGATGATTAAGAACAAAGGAAATAACAAGAAAAACAATTACGTGGTAAAACTCCAAGGATTGGAGAAACGTCCACGGTTTGTTGCCTAAACAACGAAGCCAAATACACTATGAAGAACAACTACAAGAACGCGGTATTACAATCTCTCTCGAGCTATCTCCCTCCCTTTTTTACGTGAAGAAGGGGTATTTATACATGTTTAATTAGGGTTTGGTGTGTGACGCCCTAATTGTATTCTAATCCTAAACGGATTCGGATTCTCTTTCTCTTGTATTTTTCCTGATTTGGTTGAATCCAAGTCTGATTCTGATTCTTCCTCCTTTTTTTACGGAGAATCTACCTGCTTCCTTATTTGAACTCTGCAGCCACTGCTGCTTATCATGGAGTCGCTTGTCACTGATTGCGCCCAAAGTTTCGGATATTGACGCTGATGACTATCTGTTTTCATTGATTCCCGACCACACCGAGTATTTGCCCGAGTAAGATTTATCGTCCGATCAACTTGTCTTTGTTGGTGGTCGGGCAGCTTCCTCTTTTCCCGAACAGGTTTTCATGGGGAAATTCTTGCTTCGTTAGTTGACTTTTCCTTTATCTCTGCTTACGTGGCTTTATATAGTGATGACGTGTCTACCACGACTATTTTTGCCTATAACAATACCCCCTTAAATATTTGTGCCGATCATGCTGAGTCAGTTCCACTCGGGTCAGATATTTAACCTCATGCTCATTTGCAACTAGTCTTCGTTTGTCTTTTTCTGTATTAATGTATCCTCGTTTGCTTCGAAGCCCTTAAATGACGTGTTTTAATTACGATCGCACGCATTCGATTTATCAATCATTTCAGAAATCTTTTGATGGTGACGCTTCTGCTCACTGGCGGCTCAAGGCGTTCTTCGATCGCCACTTGTCCTTTCTTATTTGGCTGTGGTACTACGGTGGTACGGCGCATTTATGGGACATGACCTTTCTGTTTGCTTGCGTGTGGATTACATCATTATCCACACCCCTCTGTTTTCCTGCTTCTTTGTGTTTCTCCTAGGGTTTCGTGTTTTTTGAAATCAATGTGCTGCCTATATAAACTGGCAGTGGTGGCGCTTTTTCTCTTTCATTTATTTTCTGCAACCTTTATGCTTTTTCTGAAGAACTTACTTGCGTCCCCTTGTTTACTGAGTTCATTTACTGCAACCGCATCTCCTGGTTTCTTGTTGAGTTCTCTGCTTCAACCACGTCTCTAGCTTTTTCTGGGTTCTCCTGCTTCAACCACATCTCTAGCTTTTTCTGGGTTCTTCTGCTTCAACCAGATCTCTAGCTTTTTCTGGGTTCTTCTGCTTCAACCCCCAAGCCTTCTCCCGGGGATTTTCTGCAGTTTCCGTCGCCTCCATTCTTCACCATATCAAGGTTAGTTTTCATGGATTCTGCAACTAGGTACCATCTTTATACTGTTGGCATGATTGCTATTGAGTAACATGATGCACACACTGCATCCGTAGTCCACAATTTATTGAAACCGCCTCTCTTTGATCAGCCACCTTTCATTGACGATGACGTTTCTGCAGTTTACCGTGAGGATTTTACTCCTTCAGAGGCTCCACCTCCCCCTGAAGTTCATTCTGTTTCCTCGGATTCATCACCTCCCGACTATCAGCCTGCGGCTTGGTCGGATTCTTCTTCTTCCGCTGACATTCGGCCTTGGAGACGACCGGGAAAAAAGATGAGTACACGCAAAGTTTACAAAGACTCTCACTCGCTGGAGAGCCGAGTGGGGAGCCAAAGGGTTGTTGAGAATGATGTCGAGGAAGAGCACAGGGCTGCTCGCATTCCATACTCTCCCGAACGCACATGCGCTTACGATATCGAGCCAAATGTGGTCGGCCCTGAGGAGGTAAGCAGGTATATGCGGCGGTTTGATCTGGATGGCGACATGATTTCGCTGATACCCGCTGAAGGTCGGGCTGCCTGGAACCCTCCACCCGGCCACGTGACGATTTACGGGGCGATGCTCTCCTGCGGCGTCACTCTTCCTCTCCAGCCATTTATCACCTGGTTTTTGGCTGAGGCCCGAATTGCCCCGGCTCAGCTAACTCCAAATAGCTACCGGATTCTGATGTGCATGTGGCACATGTGGCACAGGATGAAACGGCCACCTCCCACTCCTCGCGAAATCCGACATTTCTACTCCTTGAGGCCCGTGGGGAAGTCTGGGGTCTACTTTCTTCAATCGGCTCAGCCCGAGTTCTGGATCCCAAAAGATGTTTTGGTCAAGGGCGAGATCGAGCCGACCACAGATGAGAAAATGAAGGGGTTTGTTTGGGGCTTCCCCACCTCAAACAAATTTTGGAAGAACAGCTGGTTCTTTGTGGGTGGACGTTGGGGCCAATCAATCAGTTTTGATCTGGATGGCTCCCGGATGACCTGCAGGGTTCCTCGGTACTTTTGTTCGCCCCAATGGAACCACGTAACTTCCGCCTTCACAGACGAGGAGCTGAAGACTTTGGCTCGGGCTGCCGTCCGCCCCTTGGAGAAGAGGGGTAGGCCCTATCTGTATAATGAGGGGAAGATGATTACAGCTCGCCTTTTTCCTCAGATTTCTGCACGCCGTAGACGCCGTAAGTAGCGTTATATCTTTTACTCCCGTTTTTTATTTTTTCATTTGTCCTTGTATTAGTCTACTGACTCGGGCTCTCTTTTCTTTTTCTTTTTGAAGTATATGACGTTGACGTGGTCTGTGATGCTCTGGCACGCCGAATGAAGGGAATCGTTGAGGCCAGCAGGAAAGATGCTCTCCGTCAGCGAGATGCAGGAGTTGCTCCTCCCGATGATAAGTCTGAAGGGAGTACCCCCAAGGACCTTCCTGAGGATAATGATGAAGGGGGGGTGCCCGAGTATATGCCTGAAGAGATCCATGGTCAAGAAACAACCGCATGTTCAAAAGAGACCACGGCTGATCCGGAAGGCTTTGGAGTAAGTAGGACCGAAGCTGATCTGGACAGCCGAAAGGGTCCTTCAAAGGGCAAAGAGAAAGTGGTGCACCCCTCTGATTCCGATCAAGCAACTCTCGCTGATGGAGTCAGCTCTCCCGTTTCTGCTGTTCCTTTTGCTTCTGAGGGCAGCAATGCTGAGACGGGGCAGCTTGGGAAGAGGAAAGCATCGTTTTCTTCTGGCCGAGCTACCCGTAAGATTCCCAGAGTAGTTGCCTACGTCGACTCGTCTTCAAGCGGCGAGGAGGAGGGTAACGTCGGGAAAGACGTGGGCATCTCTCCTCCGACGGTCCAGACAAAGGGTGATGTGGGAGGTTCACTTGCTATTCCTCGGGAAACCTCGTCCGCCGAGCTTCCTGAAGCTGATGCTGGTGGTTCGGGTTCCTTGCCCCATACTGATGATCCTGCCCCTGAATCCATGTTGAGGGCCATGGCTTCTGGCCGAGCCTACATTGGGGAGGATCATTGGAGCCACCTCAGGACCGGGAGCGTGTCTGACCGACTCTGCAATTTTTTCAACAGTGCCTCTTATGTAAGTAGCGCCTTAGTAACATGTGGTATTTCGTATTCCTTCCTCGCTTTTCGTTATTTTTTATTTATTGGACTTGCTGCAGATGGTGGCTGAGATGTCTGGGGCTTGTCAAGCTGGTGAAGCCCAAGCAGAAAGAATAAAGCGGTTAGAAGCCCAGTTGAAGGAGAGCGAGGACCGTTGTTCTCGGGCTGAGCTAGCTAGCCGAGAGGGGGCTAAGTCGAGTCAGGTGCTCTTGGATCAATGCCTGGCCCGGCAACTGGAGGCTGAACAGCGAGCATCTTCTGCTGCCGAGGAGGTCCAAATTTTGAAGGATCAGCTATCATCCGCTCAGGGCGCTTTGCTCCAGGCTGAGCAGTCCGTTGAAGACGCCAAGTCTGCTTACGAACGCCGAATCGAAGACTTGGAGCGTCAGGCCTCGACAGTTAGGTCCCTATCAAAGGAAGCTAGGCTGGAGCTGGAACTACAAAGTGTCGATCGGTTCAAGAGGTCTCCAGCCTATGATGCTTTGCTTCTGCGCGAGTTCCAGCGGGGAATGGTCTCGGCTGTTGAATTTTTCAAGTAGAAGAATAGGGCGATTGATCGGGCTAGGGCCAACTGGAGCCTATCAATCAAAAAGCATGTGGATACCTCTCTGGAGTCTCTTCGGGCCCAGATGAGGGAGTGGCGAGCGTATTGCAGAAGTAAGGGTAAAGTGCCACATCCCATGCACCTCGAGGTTCCTTCCGCTGACTCCTTCTCCACGTTTTATGCCTGTGAAAAGGCCGGGATCGACAACGAGACGCCCGATTTGGGACCTCTTCCCGGGGTTGACTATGCCGACTGGACGGTTGATGAGGAGGAGGATGTCATTGTTTGGCCTTCGGACGACAGCTTGCTGAGTGAGTATGTGATGGAGCCTGATCCCGATGTTGGCGGAAGCAGCTCCCGACCCCCGGCGCCACCCTCCTGAGCTTCTTGACTTCAAGCCCCTTTTTTTTTTTTTTTTTTTGTAGCGATGTAACCAGCTGTAAATACTTGTATAACTATACCTGCATATCTGTATACTTTTCTCATGTATAGACGAATTTTTTCATATATATGTGGATTTTTCCTCAGTTTTAATCTAAATTCATTTACTTGGAATTCTGAATTTAGTTGGAATTCTTCGAACTTGTGGGTCTTCAGGGGTTTAGTCCTTTGGGAATCCCTGAACTTACCTTGACTGGGTGCCTTATTTCCTGGCACTTAAGTCATGTAAACCGAGTGTCTTATTTAACTGGTGACTGGTTTTGGCCGAGTATCTCATGTAACTGGCCTTTTAATCAATTTAAACCGTGTATCTTATTTAACTGCAGTGTAGGCCGAGTATCTTATGTAACTGGCCTTTATTGTTGATTTTGTTTTACCTCAACGTTACGCCGAGGCTTGCCACGACCATACGTCAAGGTCCTTGCACAAGTTACCTAGGACGTCTCCCGGTTTTATCTGTGCAAGGTTTCGCCGAATCGTTGGGGTGCATTGCACCGGCCAACACGGCTGCGCATCTCACTAGCCTTTCTAGCGGCGCTCCGAGCAGTTTTCCAGTTTATTCTGGTGCCTCGGTTTTGCCTTTTGCTAAGGGATACATTCTTATCGTTTTAGCTAGGCGGGCATGCTAATACAGCTTTTCTGCCCTTCGGGCACTACTCGTCCGCTCTTTCGCGGGTTTATGGCGCCCGAATTTTCTGGTGTTTGTTCGACCACCTTTTGGTGGGCTGCTGTCGAAATTTTGCTCATGAATAATCAATGCTGCTGAATTACTCCGTACTAGCAACTGGACTTTATTGAATGATCAACATGAATTTCATTAGATAGACATGACTATGAAACCAGAAAATAAACTTGAAATAAATATAGGTGGAAATTGAAAACTGAGCTAAAGCAGAATAAGTTAAATGGTTTGGTTGGATTCCTCAAGGATAGAAGATCTTCAGATATTGTGCGTTGCATGGTCGGGGTACTGGACTACCCTCTGGTCGGGCTATCATGTAGGCCCCGTGTCCTACTACCCCTTTGATGATGTATGGCCGTTCCCATTTATCGGCGAGAGATCCCGAAGGCTTGTCTTTGGTGTTTGGGGACACTCTTCTTAGCACCAGGTCTCCGAGTTGAAATCTTCGCTCACGAACACGGGAATTGTAATACCTAGCAGCCCTTTGCTGGTACGCGGAATTTCTGACTTGTGCCGTATCTCTGATTTCCTCAAGTTCGTCTAAGTTTTGCTGCAGCATATTCATATTGTGCTCGGGGCTGTATAATCGTATCCTGGGGGACGTAAAAGTTCTTTCCGCTGGGATTACAGCTTCTTTCCCAAATGCCAGCGCAAAAGGAGTCTCCCCGGTGGACGACCTCATCGTTGTTCGGTATGCCCACAACACCTCGGGCAATTTGTCCGCCCAGCCACCTTTCTTTGCCTCTAGTTTTGCTTTCAGTGTATGCTTGATCACTTTATTCACTGCCTCAGTCTGGCCATTGGTTTGAGGGTGAGCTGGTGATGCGTAATAGTTCGTGATCTTGAATTTTTCACACATTTCTCTGAACTTCTTGTTGTCGAACTGGGTTCCATTGTCTGTTATGATGATGTTCGGGATCCCGAACCTATATATGATGTTCTTCTTGACAAAGCTGGTGGTGTTTGCCTCTGTAATATGCACAAGTGCTTCTGCTTCTGCCCATTTGGTGAAATAGTCCACCGCCACAATGGCGTGCTTTGCCCCTCCCTTTGTTCCTGTGGGCATTGGCCCTATTAGGTCGAGTCCCCACATGGCGAAGGGCCACGGTGAAGTTAGACTTCTGAGTAACTCTGGGGGCTGCCGAATATCGTTTGCTATTCTTTGGCATGTTTCGCAGCTCTCGGCGAATCACTGCGCCTCTGCGAAAAGGGTCGGCCAGTAGAAACCTTGCCTGAGTACCTTGTGTGCTAGGCTTTTACCCCCAGTATGGTTCCCACACACTCCACTGTGGACACTTTTTAGGATTTTTTCAGTTTCTTCACCGGTCACACATCTTTGTAGTACTTTCGAGAATCCTCTCCTGTATAATTCTCCCCTTAGAATTGTATACCGGGTTGACCTGTATCTGATGCGTTTCGCTTCCACTGCATCCTCCGGTAATATGTTTTCCTCTAAGTACTTCCTGAGTTTGTATGTCCAGTCGCTTGGGCTTGGCCGGATCTCTGCTACCATGATTTCCTCTGATTCTGCTGTACTCGGCTTAGTCAGATGTGCCACTGGTATTGCTTTGGATCTGATGCTCGTGGTGGCTGAAGCTAACTTGGACAAAGCATCTGCTTTCTCGTTTTCTTCCCGAGGGATCTGAGAGATTTTGTACACTTTGAACTTTCTAAGTAGCCTTTTTGCAATGTCCAAATAAGCTATCATGTGCTCTTCCCTTGCCTGGTATTCGTCCAGCACTTGATTAACCACGACTTGTGAATCGCTGTAAATTTCCAGCTCATCTGCCCCTAATGCTATGCAAACCCTTAGGCCGGCCAACAAGGCCTCATACTCTATTTGATTGTTGGTTGCTTTGAAATCGAACCTCATGGCACATTCCACGGCATCCCCTTCGGGGGTTGTTATGACTATTCCTGCCCCGCTGCCGTGTGTATTTGATGATCCGTCTACATGCAATTTCCACTGAAGTTTTTCAATCCGTTCTCCCTCCATTGCCCTTCTTACCTCGGCATCGGGCTCGGTGAATTCTGCTATAAAGTCTGATACTGCCTGCCCTTTAACTGCCGCTTTAGGTGTGTATTTGATGTCGTATTCGCTCAGCTCCACGGCCCATTTGGTCAATCTTCCCGACACCTCCGGCTTTTGAAGGATTAGTTTTAATGGACAGTCTGTGTATACTTCTATTGTATGCACTTGGAAATATGGCCTCAGTTTCCTGGCCGATGTGACCAGTGCTAACGCTATTTTTTCTGCTGGAGAATACCTGGTTTCTGCCGGTAACAATGCCTTGCTTATGTAGTACACTGGCTTTTGTACCCCCTCTTCTAACCGTATTAACACCGAACTTGTCGCCACCTCCGTGACCGACAAATACAAGTATAATGTTTCTCCTACCACCGGTTTTGAGAGGATGGGTGCTCGCCCCAAATATTCCTTCAACTTCTGGAATGCTTCTTCACATTCTGCACTCCATTCGAGCCCTTTTCCCTTTTTTATTGCCCTAAAGAATGGGGCGCACTTGTCTGTTGACTTAGCAATGAACCGATTGAGCGACGCGAGACATCCCGTCAGCCTTTGTACGTCTTTCAACGTCTTTGGTGAAGCCATTCCTTCTAGTGCTCTGATCTTCTCGGGATTCACCTCAATTCCTCTTTGGTGAACCTGAAAGCCCAGAAACCTCCCCGAGGGTACTCCGAACACGCATTTACTGGGATTGAGCTTCATCTTATATTTCCTCAGAACATCGAAGGTTTCCTTCAAGTCCTCCGAGTGTTTTTCTGCCGTAGTGCTCTTGGTCAGCATATCATCCACATAGACTTCCATGTTTCTCCCAATCTGCCGAGCAAACATCCGGCTCACCAACCTTTGGTATGTTGCTCCAGCATTTTTCAATCCGAAAGGCATCACTTTGTAGCAATACAGCCCTTGATCCGTGGTGAAAGACGTTTTTTCTTCGTCTGCTTTATTCATCCGAATCTGATTGTATCCCGAGTAAGCATCCATGAAGCTTAGCAGTTCGTATCCTGCCGTTGCATCTACCAACTGGTCAATTCTTGGTAATGGAAAACTATCTTTCGGGCAGGCCTTGTTCAAGTCAGTGAAATCTACACACATCCTCCATTGATTATTCTTTTTCTTGACCAATACTACGTTGGCTACCCACTCCGGGTATTTGACCTCCCTTATTGATCCTGCGGAAAGTAACTTCTCCACCTCCTTCTTAATTGCAGCGCTTCTCTCTGGATTGAACAACCTTCTCTTTTGCACCACTGGTCGGGACTCTGGGTTGGTAGAAAGACAATGTGATATCACCTTTGGGTCTACTCCCAGCATATCCTCGTGACCCCAAGCAAAAACATCCTTGTAACTTCTTAGCAATGTGGTCAGTTGGGTTTTGACATGCCCACTTAAGCTTGCCCCTATCTTCACTGTCTTACTCGGATCCACCGGATTCAGGACTATTTGTTCGGTCAACTCATCCTTTCTGATTTCGGGTTCCTCTCTGGGATCCAATTCAAACTCTTTCGGCACTTCTGCCTGCTCTTCAGGTTCTTCCACTTTTTGTTGGGCTGTTACCTCGTACACTTGGTGTACTTCCCTGTCTTTGTATACCGACAAGTTTGCTCTTCGGGCCATCTCTTGTGACCCCTTCACTACTCCTACTCCATATTCAGTCGGGAATTTCATCATGAGAGCATAAGTTGCCGTCACTGCTTTGGTTTTATTTAAAAATGGTCGGCCTAATAAAGCATTGTACGGCCAGTTTTCCGTATCCATCACCACAAAGTCGAGCAGCATAGTTTTTTGGCAAGGGGTCGTCCCAATCTTCACGGGTAATTTCACGGTTCCCAGCGACCTTACCTCGACTCCCCCAAATCCTCTGAGGGGTGTGGGAAACGGCTGCAGGTCTTTCCTGTCTAGCCTCAGCTGGTCATATACCTCTGCACTTAGAATGTCCGCTGAACTCCCATTGTCAATCAAAATTCGGTGAACCTCTCGGTGACCGATCCGCGCTCCAATTACTAAAGCATCACTTGGCTTAACATCTACTCCATGTGAGTCAGCTTCTGTGAATATGATCGGGTCCCATCCTTCTTTGATTCTTTTCGGGTCAGGTTCAACAGAATTAACATCTAGGTCTCTCCGCGCCTCCATGGCCTCCCGGATTTCCTGGGTCCTTTCCCTGTTACTTTTGCCGGTTGCCGGTCCGCCAAAGATGGTATTAATTACTCCTTCGTCCTCCGCTTTCTTCGGACTGACCTTTCTTACCCGTCCATCCTGCCGGCTATCCTTCTGTCCATTCGTCCTGTCTGCCTGTTTGAGGACAATGTCCTTCAGGTGTCCTTCCCTGATGAGGGTTTCGATGTGATCTCTTAATTGGAAACACTTGGACGTCTCATGTCCATTCTCCTTATGGAAACGGCAGTACTTGGTGGTGTCCCTCCGTGCATATGTTGACTGCCTAGGGGGTTCTTTTGACATGTTCTTCTCCTCTAGGATTGCCAAGATTTCACCTTGATCTTTCTTCAGTGGGGTGTAATTTGTATATCTGCCCTGGAACTTCTGTCGTGGCTGGTCGGTTTTCGGGTCGTATGCTCGCCGCCCATCCCGACCATCCCGTGCTTTGTTCTTCTGTTTGTCCGTTTTGGCGTCGGGTGCCTTGGTTTGGTCTTTGGTTTTGGATCCTTCCGGACGACCTTCATGCACAAAGTAACCTCCTGTGGCAATTTCTTCTTCTTCAGCTAGGGCGTACCCTCCTGCCATGTCCATCATATCAGCATAACTGGTTAGACGGGCTCTTCTGAGGTCAAATGACAATTGGCCATTCTGAAGGTTGTTGATGAACGCAGCAATTATTACCTCGTCATTTGCACTCCCAATTTCGGACACTTCCTGACCAAATCTCCCCAGATACTTCTTTAGCGACTCATCCTTTCCCTGTCTGAGTTGGGATAAATGAGCTACCGATTTTTTCCTATGCACATTCCCGAGGAACTGCCTTGAGAAAGCTTTGCTCAGCTCGCCAAAGCTGCTTATGCTTGCTGCTGGTAATCTACCAAACCACCGGGAGCCTAGATCTCCAAGGGTTTGAGGAAAATTCAAACATAGCAGTGCGTCATTGTTGACATATTGTGCCATGGCGCTCCTATATCTTCGGACGTGTTCTTTTGGATCGGTATCTTTCTTGAACAGTTCCACGTGTGGCATCCTAAATCTCTCCGGGAATGGTGTTCTTAGGATCCCACTAGTGAACGGGCTTTCGGATTCGTCATCCGACAACTCATTACGCCCATATCGCCTGACTAAAGCATCCATTTGTCGACGATTATTCTGAACCTCCCGGGTTAGGCTCTGTATGAGTATATCTCTATCTCCTTCTGGCTCCCCTATCGCATTGAAAGTTTGACTTATGGTCAATTTTTGACCTCTTTCCTCCGGATTTGACTCTCTGCGATCTCGGTTTAGGCCATGCAACCGTACTGTGCCCCTTTGGCGCTTGCGATGACGATTCTGCTCACTCCCTTCCGAGGATGAAGATCGGCCTCTCCGGTGACTGCGCCTCCTGGGGTGATCCCGATTTACAACTATTCGATCTTGATCGTAACCCGTGTCAGGATCATCCCCCTCTCTATGCTCCCTTTCGGATAATATTTCTGGCATAGGATCTCGTCTCGCTTTTAGTGGTGCATCAGGCGTTGGTATCACCACTGCAGAACGCAGTCTCGCAGCCTGCTGGTTTGGGGCGGGCAGATTGTGAGGCGACATCAAACCTCCCGTGGTGGAAAGGTCAACTCCTTGCTTTGCCGCGTTTGATATGAGTTGTTGCAGGGAAGCATGAAATCGTTGCGCGATTTCTTAATTAGTTGTGGGGAAACGCTGAATACCAGCTAAGGCGGCTGACTGGTCTGCCGTCGTTAGGGTGGCATCCGCTGTATTGAGCGTGGTGTCATCCTCCAGCTCATTACTTGGCACGCCTTGACTGTACCTGGAATCGCTACCATCTCCTTCGCCAGCCATTGTTATCACAAATTTCTGGGCTCCCCCTTCTTCTAGCGCCAATTGTTGAAGGTGATTTTTGGTGGTCACCGAATCAATGATTTATTTGCAGCTTGTTATGGTTTATGAACTAGGATGATTAAGAACAAAGGAAATAACAAGAAAAACAATTACGTGGTAAAACTCCAAGGATTGGAGAAACGTCCACGGTTTGTTGCCTAAACAACGAAGCCAAATACACTATGAAGAACAACTACAAGAACGCGGTATTACAATCTCTCTCGAGCTATCTCCCCCCTTTTTTACGTGAAGAAGGGGTATTTATACATGTTTAATTAGGGTTTGGTGTGTGACGCCCTAATTGTATTCTAATCCTAAACGGATTCGGATTCTCTTTCTCTTGTATTTTTCCTGATTTGGTTGAATCCAAGTCTGATTCTGATTCTTCCTCCTTTTTTTACGGAGAATCTACCTGCTTCCTTATTTGAACTCTGCAGCCACTGCTGCTTATCATGGAGTCGCTTGTCGCTGATTGCGCCCAAAGTTTCGGATATTGACGCTGATGACTATCTGTTTTCATTGATTCCCGACCACACAGAGTATTTGCCCGAGTAAGATTTATCGTCCGATCAACTTGTCTTTGTTGGTGGTCGGGCAGCTTCCTCTTTTCCCGAACAGGTTTTCATGGGGAAATTCTTGCTTCGTTAGTTGACTTTTCCTTTATCCCTGCTTACTTGGCTTTATATAGTGATGACGTGTCTACCACGACTATTTTTGCCTATAACATAGCCCAAAATCATCGATTTTCCTCACTGATCAGCCCCGAATCCCAAAAGTGCCTATACAAACAAAATTGAGCCATAAATCCATGAGTTTAATCAGAATCCGAACATAAGCATAGGAAATAAGGGGTGTATTCTTATGTATGTAATGGCTCGATCACAGATGTCAGGTCTCGTGCATAGCATAGCATACATGAGACTGCCTATTGCTGACGTATATGGAACTCATCTCATATCCTCAATTTCTTGAGCTGTCTTAGGACACTGTTCCTTAGACAAGTGAACTTCATTCCTAGAAGGTAGATTACCTATCTTGGAGTTCTTCATCGATAATCGCATAAGAATCTTTTCGATATACGATGTTTGAGACAATGCTAAAAGTTTGTTCTTACAATCTTTTATTAATTGGATCCCTAAAACATAACCTGCCTCTCCTAGAATAATTATTAGCTAAGTAACACCCTTTTCTTTGGAAACAAATTATTTTGGAAAACATCCGTCAAAACCAAAGAAATAGAATTTATTTGTGAAAAGAATTTTTTTTTATTCATAGATAAAGTTGTTATTATCATTTATTTGTTTGAACAAAGTAATTTAAATAATATACACAATGCACTTCATTTATCCTAGAATGATTCCATGACACTGTAAATGTTACTAATTTTGTCTAGAAATAATTAATATTCGCGAGACAATAAAAACTTAACTTCATGAAACAAGT
Source organism: Acer campestre (assembly GCA_954870605.1). NCBI lineage: Eukaryota > Viridiplantae > Streptophyta > Magnoliopsida > Sapindales > Sapindaceae > Acer > Acer campestre. The sequence goes on from OX940799.1 coordinate 40,676,778, forward strand.
TTATCTAACTTTCCATTTCTACGAATAAAATATACAAATTTTCTATCTTTAGAAAGATTATTCTCTCATATCAAAATCAATTGCCAATAAAACTTAAAAACTTAATGGAATATAAATATACCCTAACTAAATGTAATAAGTCATATTAGTTTTGATTTATCATTATTTTGAATGTTACTTATAAGAAATAATGAGTAACGACATGTATATTGAATCTTCAAATTATCAATTGCCCAGTACCTAAAATTTAAAGACGAGTGTTCTTGGTACTGCTTGCTTTTCTATTTATGAACAAGATTAAACTTCACATATATAACTATGGTGGTTTATTCATTATTCGTAGTAGTGGTTTTATTAAATTTTATTGCTAATTCCATGTTATTTTACGAAGACGTTTTGTTCATTTCTAATGGTATCACAAGGCAAGGTAAAATGACCGTCAAATTCTTATGTATCGAATAGAACTTATTAAAAGGCGATTGACGTAAGAGTAAAAATAAATATTAGTTTTATGTGAATAGTTTTCCGTACACATAACCAAGCATAATGATGAAGATAAACCTTTATTGCTTTCTCTCTCTATGTTATTGTATCATATTGTTTATTAAATAAAACAATTTATTTTGCTTAAACAGAGGGTTTGACTATTGCACAATCGTTCCAAACCTTTTCACTCTTAGCAATAACTTCGGCTGCATCAACTTCTTTGTGGTAAGGAAGAGTTACAACCAAAAACTTGTCATAGCAAGGTCGTCTGAACATAGCAAGGTTCAGACAACAGGCAGGTGATCAAGCCGGAATTGGAATGGTATGATTTTGGCCCTCATTTCCAATTCTTTTTGCTTGATTCTCGGGCATTTCCCCGTGTTTAATGGTGTTAAATTGAGTGTTTCAGGTTTTATCAGGTTTCAAGAGCAATTGGGATGAAGTGGAGGACTTGTGTGCAAAAAGGTTCATAAATGGGAAGAAACAGGGCATTTTCGCCACTTAGGCAAGATGAGGTCGCTACATGGTCGCCATGGCGACAGAGGATTATTCAGAGCTTCAGAAGGTCGCCACTTGGTCGCCATGGCGACAAAAAGTCTTAAAAATGCATCAGGTGGGTCGCCATTTGGGGTCGCCATGGCGACCCACCCTTGCAAATGGCGACCTCACTCCTTAAGGCAGGGTTGCCACATATGGTCGCCATAGCGACCTACATGTGCAAATGGCAACCTCTTCACATTTTGTAGGGTTGCCACATATGGTCGCCATAGCTACCTTCATGTGTAAGTGGCGACCTCTTCACAATTTTCTCATGGTCGCCACTTGCTAAATGGCGAAAAAGATGGTGTTCATGGCAACCTTTGCATCTAACCGTTTTGCGCACTAGGGTTGCCATAGCGACAAAATAGCGAACTTGGCTCCACATCAGCGAATCAAGCAGTTATCAATACATGTCCAATAGTGTGTATATATAGAACAACCTTTCATTTTCAGAAGGAGATCCAGACTTGAGAAGAGCATGAAATTGCTTACATTGAGATCTAACTTTCTCATCCATGGCACACCATTCCTCATCCTCCATTTCTCTACTTGTACTCATATAATCCCATCCAAACCTGAACACAAAACCTTGATTACTTCCCTAAATCATTCCTCTCCTACCATTTCTCCACCCAAATTCCTTTGTCACTTTCCACCAAAACACCCACATTTCAAGACATATCTTCTACTTCCATTCATTGCATTTAGGAGCATAGGAGAAGAAGAATCAAGCTAAAAGAAGGATGCCCAAGGGTGATTTCATTTATTGCTAATATGTGTAACTAAACCCCTAATCTAGGGGATAAATTTGAGGATCAATTGGTTATGGGTATTAGCTTTAGCTTGTAATGAATCTCTTATGTGTTCTATTCATTCAAATTATTAGATTCTATTCATTATGTAATTGACTTGTATATCACTTGTTAATTGCAATCTTGAGTGGAGTGTTAGGGTTATGCTCAATAGCAAGAGTGTAATGTTGTACTTGACAATTTTTTCATATTAATAAAGTGATTTCTGTTAGTTAACAAAATCTTATATAACATTTATTATTATAATTGTTAAAGTAAATAATCATAAGGTCAAAAGACTATGAGAAAAGAAGAATTGTTCGTACATCTGGATATGTATGAGGTAGACACAATTCTTTAGTTAGTTTTGAATAACATTCACAACTTAAATTAAAGGTTGGGCACCTTTATCTTGTTCAAGTTGTAGAATTCTTTTACTAGCATTTGAGTGGGATCAAATGTGTTGTGATGAGTCTAAAATCATCGAAGGGTCTTTAAGTAAAAGAATCTAGTGCACTGGATGCATTGAACCGGATCATAATGAAATACTTTTTCTAGAACCATCAATAGATAAAAGCCTTTTCATTATCAGGACAATCAGAGAGTCTATCTTAATCCTGAGATAAATGATGGACTTATGGTTGCAAGTGTTATCATTTGAGCTATCAATGAGTACGATTATATAGCATCCTCGATAGTTTGGTGGTATTCATTTGTTAATCGATAGAGGACTTCATTTATAGATATGGACATCGTGGCTCCATTTATTAAATGTGAGTAGAATATCATCATATGAATGCTTTGTGGTTTTGGATATTAAATCTTAACGTTGAGTTTTCAATAATGCCTATTGAAAGATGACTTCTGGACAAGTCATAATATATATATCCAAGTTCAAAGTGTGGTCATATGAGTAAATATGGTAACTTGGAGAGCTATAGGCGGTCTATGAGCTCTTGGCGATTACTGATATTCTTCACGAGGATTCACTATCTCCTATATGATTGTCTAGGGTATGAATGAGAATCGTTAACTTGTTCTATCTCTATTTAAGAGTGCAATTTTAGTTCTTTAGTGGAATGAACTAAAATTAATAGATTAAACCTAAGTGAATCATTTGTTGATTGTGATTGGGTTATATCTATTGGAGTTTAAATTTAGATAGGCCCGCCAAGATCCCCAATCCGCACAGACTTGCATGAATCACTTGATATATTCTACTGGACTATTTGTGGGTCCATTTAGAATTGTATTTAATATATTAAGAATATAATTTGCACATTATTTATCTAATGGACTGTTTAATTATATTAATATATTAATGAAAGGCATGTGGGCTTGTTTCTTTTTGTAAGAATGGGTCTAGTTCACATGTGGGCTTTTTATTAAAGTCCAAATGGATTAAATAAAATATGAAAACAATATGTAGACCCAAGTTTTAGTCATGGGCGGCAATGACTATTTTTTAGCCCATTATATTGTTTTATTTTATTATTTAATTAAATGGAAATTAATTAATATGTTAATTAATTATTTACTTAAGAATCAAATCTTTTTCTGATTAGAAAATATGTTTCCTAGTAGTATACTACTATTAGTATTATATTAAATATAAAAGACTTTATTTGTTTAGTCAAATTAGGAAGTCTTTTATTTAGTCACAAATACACTAAAGAGTTGGATTAGGGTTTGAATTCTAAAGAAGTCTTTGTATCCTATTTGGAAAAGGACTTTGGTGATCACCTTGTTGGACAAGGTAAGAATTTAGAAACCCTAAATAAACTAGGGAGGATTTTCGGCCATCCTAAAACATCTAAGGCAGAAAATTCGGTCACTATAAATATATAGTGAGAATTTTCGGCCAACCCTAGATTTCTTTTTAGAAGAATTTATTTTCTTTGGCAAAAAGGAAAAATAAAAATCCTACTCTTTTTACTAGTGAGAATTCGGCCAAGGTGTTTTGTGAGAGAAGAATTGTTCTAGTTTCGATAGTGTACTAGTGATCTTGACATCAAGAGATCTTGTACACACTTTCGAATTAGGTTCACGCGAATTTCAATCCTAGGATTGTGAATTCAAAAGTGACTGGAACATTCTTAGCAAACTTTTGGAGCTTATAGTGACTAACAAAATCAGAAAAAGTGTTTGTTCGTCCATTCTCAGGTTCACAATTCAAAGAAGGGAGACCACGCTCCTAGGTGATTCACGTTCGTGATCGGCTTTGGAAGATCTAGCGGATTACCATCGACGTTAGTCAATCGGATCACGCAACAAAGGTATTTCATCTTTTCGTATGTATGATTAATTAATTAAAGGGTTAAGGTTCAATATGGAAAAATTTTTAAAACATACTAAACTTTTTTTTAGTTTCGCTTCCGCTGCGTGTACTTATTTTTTCCCTACATGGAGTAATATGTTATATATTCATATGTGGATTGACACTCCTTGTGTGATTAAGAACCCATTGAATATGATAGATTAGTGGTGGGTATATCAACCTCATTAATCTAAGCCTTTAGTTGTTAACATAAAGAGATTGGTACATTAAAGTAGCTATATAGCATTACCCACATTCAATTGTTAATCGATCTATTCCCTAGCTATCTTATTAATTGTTTTCATCACTATTCTTATCAAAGTTGTTGAGTATTCTATTTTTCATAACATTTGTGTATTTTCAATTTAGTAGTTAGCATTGGTGGTTTTTGAAACCACACATCTATCAAACATTATGATTTACTTTACTTGTTCAAGATTAGTCAATCTATCTAATTAGCACTCCATATCCCTGTGGAACAAACTTGCTTACCATTTGCTATCAAATCACATTTTAAAGGATTAAGTGGATTTAAAAGGGTTTTCAAAGATCAAACAAAATTATATCATTTTTGTGAGTGCACGACGGCTCATCAGTAGGTGAGACTATTCTAGCTTCGAATAAACTTGATACGAGCTGGTTGCTACACCCTGTTTGCAGTTTTGCCACACATTGCTCCAAGAAATTGTGAGTGCTTGTTGGTAATGGGGGAAGAGGAACAACTTGTTCCAGATTGTGAGCAGCAAATACGGGGGATAGAATGACTATCTCACTCAACAAGAGAAAAACGATTAAGAAAGAGTAGCTACCGAAACCTGCCATAACTTAAAAGATTAATCTATTACACATTTTTTCTTCTTACAAAAAGGTGTTCGTTACTGATCCCTTTCCTTTCTTAATGGTGTTGGAATGGGGGATGCCAAGCTCATTTATAAGAGGTTAAAATATAGGCCACAGCTAGGTTAAGCTTTTAAAGCGTTACATTAATTCTTTACTTCGTATTTATTGAAATTACTTGAACTGATATATAACTAGTGTTTCAATTGATATTACGTTATTATTATATACATAAACCTTGCTCAATCATCTTACAATTTAATGACATGATCAATTAAAACATCATGTGACAATGCCAAACAAGCATGAATCGGATCCCCACTTTATGTAGAAATTTACGTAGTGGTAACCTTCTGATCTGTTACCTTATTAGTTGTCCAGATAAGTAAAACAAAAAGCAACGTTCGAAAATTATGAAGTGTCTAGCAGAATGCAAAATTTAAATAAAATCATTTTTTTCCTATTCATTGTCTTTGTATTCTATATTTTACTCTTTCATATTGAAAATAATGTTTTTAAAAAATTGTAGAATATATAAATTATTTGGCTTAAAATAATAAGTCATTTAAGATATGAAAATATTATTGTGTATGCCTATATGCTTAGGTTGTGATTGAGTCATTCGTAATTAGCTAGAATAATTATCAACTAAGGAACACCCTTTTCTATGGAAAATAATTATTTTGGAAAACATCTATCGAAACTAAAGATATAACCTTGTAGGCATTTTCACTATCCTATTTATTGTGTTCTTAATCACTCAAGGATGTCAATCCAAGAATGATCGCATAATATGTTATTCTAAACAAGATTGTAATTAACAAGTGGATATACAAGTCAATCACATAATGAATAGAATCTAATGAATTAATAAATAGAACACATATAGAGATTCATTACAAAGCTTATGCAAAAACCCACAACCAAATGTTTATCAAATCAATCCCCTAGATTAGGGGTTTAATTACACATAGTAGCAATAAAATATAAATCAAGTAAATGATAAGGAAATCACCCTTGGGCCTCTTTCTTTAGTGCTTGATCCTTGTTCTCCTTAGATGCTCCCAGTGCAAAGAATGGAAGTAGAGGATGTGCCTAGATAGGTGGATGGCTAATGGTAAGTGACAAAGGTTTTGTGATGTAGAGAATGGTAGGGGAGGAATGATCTAGGGAAGTAATCAAGATTTGGTGTGGGGTTTTGGATGGAAAAGATTAGTTCAAGTATAGAAATTGAGGAGTTTGGAAGATGATTGATGGTAATCCTAAGATGGAAAGGAGATATGTAGGAGAGAATAGGATTTTTTTTTCAAATTAGAAAAAGAGGATGAATTTATACTGTTTTCAAATCAGGTCACGAATGACTAATTACCAAAACACCCCCTATACTTGTTAAATTTCCACTTTGGCCCCTCAAGGGGGCCTTTCCGTAATTTTCCACCTAAATTAGACCAATCAGATGTGAACACAGAGGTTGTCACGGTTCGCTACAATGGTGACCTTGGAGCTACAATATGGCGACCTCATCAGGTGTGGAAAATCATCTCCTGCCACCGTGGCAACACTAATGGACAAACCGCGACCATCTTGGGATTTGGGTGAGCTTTACGGTGACCAAAAGGAGATGGAGGAGCTGTCGGAATTTACTTTACACGGCGAAGGATGGTGAGCCAAAAGGAGGATGCCTAAATGTTTGCGTTGAGCTTGGGAGTCTTCCGGGCAAGAATTCGGTAGGAAATGAGGATGGAAATGGTGGTTTCCAGTGACTGCAATGACTGGGGAAGTAGGTGGCCATGGCTGTCAGTTCATGTGAGGAAGAAGGTGGATTGGTGAAGAAGATAGGGGACGTTTAGCAAGAGGCAGGGGTGCACGTAGACATACTTGCTAAGTCATATATGGTGGGGGGGGGGGGGGGGGGGGGGGTGGCATTTAGAACAGGCCTTTGGGTGTGTTTAGGCGTGACTAATCTGGTGTTTGGGCCATATGTGGTGGTGGTCTTACGTTTGGGCCAAATTGAGCCCAAACCTGATATGCTTGTTGACATGAAACGCACCGTTTCATTTAGTGTTGTGGGCTGATGGGGGGCGCTCAGAAATGGGCAGAGGTGCGTTCATAGGCCCAATGACCCACTAAAACACACTGTTTCAAGTGTCCTACGTGGTGCACTTGCCTGACTTGTTTGGTAATTTACGAACAGGTCCCCTGTATTCTTCTAGAATCACGAAAACGTCAATCTTCTCCTTATATTTTACGCTTTTGCCCCCAATTTCTCCAAATTACTACAATGCCCTTTAACTTTTAAATACCTGAAAATGCTTAATAAATAACAGTAAAACATGGGGAAAATGCCCGAGAATCAAGCATAAAGAGACGAAAATAAGGGCCAAAATCATACCAATTTTGGTTCGATCAAATACCCCCAAACCTATCTTTTGCTCGTTCTCGAGCAAAACAATCACAAATTAACCCCCAAAGACATGCATCAAGCCATTTCAAAGATTTTCAATAAAGTTCTAACTTACTCTAGCAAGGATATACTATCCAATGATTAACATGCGAAACCAAAATGAAGAGATTAACACAATGATGCAAATAGTAAGGACTTAAACATGTAAGATAATGTCAAGTAAAGATTAAGAGCATGCCACTCTTGATATGATTATATGCAATGCGACCTTACATTCAAAATGCCAAAGCTTCAAAGCAAATGTGCTATTCGGTTTAGAATGTAATTCGCCTCTATCTAATCCTCACTCGATTCTCTCTTTTCTTCTCTTTGATTCCTAAGTTTCGCTCAAAAATACATATGCAATATGAGTGGACATTCCTAAAGATCGTGAAGGTCTTTCTTTGGTTGTAATGGAGCTTTAAGTGAACGGTGAGTCAATAAAATGGGGCAACAGATAACAAGGAACCGAATGATTACACTTAAGGCATACATTCTAATAATGAATCCTAATTGCTTTCACACATTTGTTTCACGCCCTTGGCGCCCATTGCTTACAATATCATTTCAATTGCATATTCACTACTCAACTTTTCTTGAGTAGCCTATTCAATTATAAACCCTCTATCTAGGCCATTTGTGCCTAATTCATGGTTCTCTTTTTCATTTTATTTGGCTTTGCCCTTTCTTTTCTTTTCTTTTCTTTTCTTTTGCATACATCTTTTTTTTTCTTTGCTTTTCTTTTTCTTTTCTTTTTCTTTTTCTTTTTCTTTTTATCCACTCTTGCATTTCAATATTCTTTTACACAATTTTACATGCCTAGGTACATGTATCAACATTTTCTCTTAAAAGAGCTTACAACCATATCCTAAGCCTTAGTAAAATCATTTGGTTAAGGTAAGTCAATTATGTAGGCTATATGGTTCATGTGGATGTGGTTCAAAAATGAAAAGCTTAAGATGTGTTTGGCTTCAAAAGGGGCTTGGGAGCGCACACATTTAGAGGGTATGGAAGCATTTAGGCCAATTTACGGTTTTTTCACATCCATTGCCTAAAGTCATTTCTAAAGGATTGTCCACAAGCAAATCAAAGCATCCACAAGCAATCCATAATATTCTATGACATGCAATATTTAAGTGCAATTGAGACCTATACATGCTTAAAAGAGTGTTTGAGAGTGAGTGTTTAAAGAGTGAATATTTGACAACTCAAAATACGCTTTTTAAGGCCGTGTTTGTGATCCTCACGGGAATCTCCACTATTAATTCATAGCCTTTAAGCAAAATTGATAATTCACCCTAACATTATGAGAAAAAGATTAACGCACTTTATTCAATGACACCCTAAGTGGCATGGTGTTAATCTAAACCAAACAATGGTAAAGATGCACAATTCCTCACTACTTCATGTAGAGCACAATCTCAACAAGCAAAGTATGCTTAAATATGGCATTATTGCAAAAAATTGAAAAATTCGGCTCAAATTTGTAAAACCAAGCAAAGTGAGTAAAGTGGTGTTGCGCAAATGTACCCCCAAACCTAAATTGGACATTGTCCTCAATGTTCATGGGAGGCAAAATTTGTCAAAAGGCGCAACCCAACAAATCCAAAGCAAAAAATGCATATATGTCCACAAATAATCAATATATTTTCAAAATTTTGGCAAAGTGTCCTCTCATCCTAACAAGCACAAAATCATCTAAAAAGATGCCCAATCAAGTATGGCATATACCTCAATATTTCTATCATTTAAACATCATCAATTAAGCACATTCATCCAAAATCCACTACCAAAATGTTTAGATAGGTGGATGGCTAATGGCTAATGGTGAGTGACAAAGGTTTTGTGATGTAGAGAATGGTAGGGGAGGAATGATGAAGGGAAGTAATCAAGATTTGGCGTGAGTTTTTGGATGGAAAAGATTAGTTCAAGTATAGAAATGGAGGAGTTTGAGAGATGATTGATGGTGATCCTAGGATGGAAAGGAGATAGGTAGGAGAGAATAGGATTTTTTTAAAATTAGAAAAAGAGGATGAAATTATACTGTTTTCAAATCAGGTCACGAATGGCTAATTACCAAAACTCCCCCTATACTTGTCAAATTTCCACTTTGGCCCCTCAAGGGGGCCTTTCCGTAATTTTCCACCTAAATTAGACCAATCAGAGGTGAACACAAAGGTTGTCACGGTTTGCTGCAATGGCAACCTTGGAGCCACAATATGGTGACCTCATCAGGTAAGGAAAATCATCTCCTGTCACCATGGTGACACTAATGGACAAACCGCGACCATCTTAGGATTTGGGTGAGCTTCACGGCGACCAAAAGGAGATGGAGGAGCTGCTTGAATTTACTTTTCATGGTGAAGGATGGTGAGCCAAAACGAGGATGCCCAAATGGTTGCATTGAGCTTGGGAGTCTTTCGGGCAAGAATTTGGCTGGAAATGAGGACAGAATCGATGGTTTCTGACGACTGCAATGACTGGGGAAGTACGTGGCCATGGCTGTCAGTTCGTGTAAGGAAGAAGGTAGATTGTTGAAGAAGATGGGGAACGTTTTGTTAGGTTTTTAGTATGTGTTGGCATATATTCCATATCAAAACGTTGTTCATCTTGTATTGTTTAGTGGTCGTCGATGATGATTCAAAGCTTCAAAGAAAGACTTGACTACAATGCTTGCAAGATGGTGACTTGATAAGGGGAATTAGCTTCATTGCTTATCGAAGGTATAATTGACCTCATTCCTCTTACAAGGCATAGGCACATACACACAAATCATTCATAAGTGTCTCTCCATTATTGTGCACCATTTGTATAACACATTCACATGATTTTGTATGCTCATGCATTGAACTCAAATGCTCATACATTTTAGAGTTGCATGTTCAAAGACTATGTCTAGGAAATGGCATTCATATGTGAACTTGTGTTTGTATGTTTGTGTTTCTTGTGTTTTGGACTTGAACTTGATCTTAATTGATTCCTTATTGAGTCTCGGTCATTTCGGTTACTCATATGTTAAGTTTCGAGTCCAAACGATGTAGCTACGCTACTTTTCGTTCTCATTCGTTGAGTTGTGTTCGTCGTTATTTTCCGAGATGAATTCTCAACCATTTGCCAAAGTTTTATAGTCTTCATTATGCATGAGGGAGTCATGATTTGTAATCCAAAAACGGATTCAAAATCGAAGTTCGGATGCCCGAATACGGCTGAAGAACGTGAGAGGTGCGCGGGAGAAGCAAGGTGGCCAAAGGCCATGGCCTTGCCACCACGTGAGGAGGCCGTGTGCCACACGGCCCAACCAGCCCTCTGGTCCTGTGTGGCACACGCGCCCCACACGTGAACTTGGTTGGTGTGGCCTCTTTTTATTGGACAAAAATGCCCCTCTTCTCCTTCCTTTCAAATGTCTCCATTTCCCTCCATTTGTTTTCAAGAAGAAAAGTTTGAAATCCGGTCTAGAGTTTTCTCTCCAATTTTCTCAACTTCCAAACACCATAACTTTCTCATACGAAGTCGGAATTGAGTGATTGAAGTTGGAGATTGTTCGTAATCAAGTCCTCTACCATTTCCAAGTGATCTTGTAGCTGTTTGATTGATTTTCAGAGTGATCTACTTAGAAAACCGAATCAGCTCGTGAAATCAAGGTAGAGTTCATATCTTGGTGATTTCATCTTTTTAAACCTTCAATTTTCTTGGGGTCTTCTTCTATATGTATGTGTATGTTTAGTGAATGCTATTGAAAAAGATAGCTTCACAATCAATCTAATTGAAAAGTTTAATTAGAGACACATGTGGACTAGATTCTTGGATTCTTTGTTTTTCACATGATTGAGAGTTGTATTGTGATTAGATTGACATCTAGGATTATTTGAGACTTGATTGATTCATTTTATGATTAATAATCCTTGATATGTGTCTTTGATCCTTGATTGATGATTTCTAGGATTAGAGCCTTTATATGAGTTTTTAGAGATATCTAGGATTGATTTGTTTTTAACAATATCTCCTATCTCTAAATCTTTGGCTAGAATACTTGTTGAATACATTTTGAGATTCTAGCAGTTTTATGTATGTTTATAACATCTTGAACTTGTGCCTCATGTATATGAATTGTTCAAGTGTTATTTGTGTGAATGAATCTAGGAGTTTTATGTGTTAGTTGATTTCACATGCTCTATGTTTTCATTCATGTTTTGCATCTAGTTTTCTATTGCTTGTTTTTTCACATATATAGATCTAGTTGTTCCATGGAATGTATTGATCACATGTTCTATGTTGTTTTGATTGTTTGCATCATTTGCATTCACATGATCACACTAGGAAGTCCTTGTAAAAGGCATGTAGTCTTGGTTAGAGTCGGGATGACTTGGATAGCCAAGCAAGAAGTCTTGCCTAGAGTCTTGAGGACTTGGATAGGTAAGCAAGAAGTCTTGTCTAAAGTCGAGATGACTTAGATAGACAAGCAATAAGTCATGGCTAGAGTCGGGAGGACTTGGATAGTCATGCATGGGAGGCTTTCTGGAGGCAAGTGTGCCTTGTATAGAGAGTTGGCGTATATATTGGTAGAATCGGGTGTTTGGTTAGACATAGAGTTCGATAGAGCAGGGTACATGGGATATGTATGCACACTTGAGGAATTTCTAATCTACCAACGATGTTGGTTTGGTATGAGTTCCAATATGTGGTGTTTTTACATCATTGAGGGATTTTGTATCTTCCAATAGGGATTGGGTAAACATAGACTCCACATGGGTTGGTGATCTAGGATTGGTCACTTTGTGGAATTTCTAATTTACTTTCCAATATATATAAGTACCCAATGGTTGTAATTCAACCCGTGGATGTTTCCTCCTTGGAGGTTTTACCACGTTAAAAAATCCCTTGTGTTAATTCTTTCTATCGCTATCTTTTATATTTGTTTTGTGTATGTTTCAATCTTGTAGTACAATCTTCACTTGTGATGTATTTGGAAACAAGATTTTGTAAAATGTGATTTGTAAGTATATTCATTTTGATCATAATTGTAAATATAATTCTTTTATTCATTGATTTTTGTGTATAGGTATTCTTTGATTGATTCTTGTACATATTGGGCATTATTGTAAATACAAGTATTATTTGTATTAATTTTAATATAGTTTCTTCTCTAGCAAGTTGTAGTGTTCTTACATTGTAATACTTTAAGTACAACTTGTAGAATGTGCTATTTATTGAATATACTTGTATATGAGATACATTGGTTCTTGGTATATGTTTTGTAGACTAAGTGTGGTGAATTGAGCATACTTGTGCAAATTGTTTTCCTCATAACAATCTTGTTAAAGGTTTATTATATGCTCACCAAGGTTTTGACACTAATCACGAAAGAGTTTTTAAAACTAGTGTGTCAACCTATTCACCCCCCCTCTAGGTTGTTTAGTATAACCTTGTAGGCATTTTCATGTTTAGCAAGAGGCAGGGGTGCATGCAGACAGACTTGCTATGTCATATATGGGGGTGCATTTAGAACAGGCCTTTGGTGCGTTTAGGCGTGACTAATATGGTGTTTGGGCCACATGTGGTGGTGGTCTTGCTTTTGGGCCAAATTGAGCCCAAACCTGATATGCTTGTTGACATGAAACACATCGTTTCATTTAGTGTTGTGGGCTGATAGGGGTCGCTCAGAAATGGGCAAGGGTGCGTTCATAGGCCCAATGACCCACTAAAACACATCGTTTCAAGTGTCCTACGTGGCGCACTTGCTTGACTTGTTTGGCAATTTACGGACAGGTCCCATGTATTCTTCTAGAATCACGAAAACGTCAATCTTCTCCTTATATTTTACGCTTTTGCCCCCAATTTCTCCAAATTACTACAATGCCCTTCAACTTTTAAATACATGAAAATACTTAATAAACAACGTTAAAACATGGGGAAAATGCTCGAGAATCAAGCATAAAGAGACGGAAATGAGGGCCAAAATCATACCAATTTTGGTTCGATCAATATGGTCAACATAGGTTGTAAACTTCATTTCAATAAGTGGTTTCGAGGTTCGAGTGTGGCACACTAAATAGCCCGTGGTTTTTCCCAGTGGTTGGGTTTCCACGTATACATCAAGTGTTATTTAATTTCTGCACCATATTACACTTATTGTATTTATATTGACTATTAGGTGTATTTTCGTAATCTTGACCATACACGAAAATTGGGTAAAATTAGTTAAAATCTATTCACCCCCTCTCTAAACTAATATCGTAATTAGTTTCAAAGAACCTCTCTCTCTCTCCACATATTCACTTGTGGAGTGAGTTGAGGAGTCATCTTCACTTGAGTCATTTTCCTCTTGACTCTCTTCCTTTTCTTCACTTCTACCTTTGCTCTTGTGAGAAGATGCAAAAGCTATGAAGTTGGCCACTTCATCATCTGAAGTCTCTTCTCCCTCATTGGAGTTATCACTACTACCACTCCATGTGGCGGTCATCAGTTTACCCTTCTTCTTGGTCGTGTGATTAGCACATTCGGGGCGAAGTGACCTATACCACCACACTCAAAACATCGGGCCCCTTTCCTTTCAGTCTTCTCTTGCCTAGGCTCAAACTTGTTATAGGAACCCTTTTTCTTGAAGTTTTGACCTTTGGATCTAAAGTCCCTTTTCCCGAACTTCATGACCTTCTTGAACCTTTCCACAAATGATGCAAGGTCTTCGTCCAAGGCATTCTTTTCCTCATTTTCACTCTTAGAAGCTTTTAAAGCAATTCCTTTTTGCTTTTTCAAAGGAGTGGAGCTAGGAGCCTTCCTAGACTTGTAGGCGAGGAGTCTTCCAATAACCTCGCTCGGCTTCATGTCCTTATATCCTCTATTTTCTTCTAAAGCTGTCACCTTTGATTTGAACCTATCGGGGAGAGATCTTATGATTTTCTACATGACTCTCCTATCCGAATATGGGTCTCCGAGTTAGTGGCTTTGATTTACAATATCCATCAATTTGATTTCGAAATCATTAAAGCATTTGTCTTCCCCCATCCTAAGCAACTCGAATTGAGTTTGGAGGACTTGAAGCTTGGATTCCTTTACGACCTCGGTTCCTTCATGTGCAACTTGTAAGATGTCCCAAGCTACTTTTGCTATTTGAGTGTTCTGAATCAGTTTGTACTGATTTTCATCCATTGCACAAAGGATGGCGTGCATAGCCTTCCTATTCCACCTTGAAGCCTCGAACTCTTGTGCGTTCCATTGTGCCTTAGGCTTCAATACTTCTTCTCCTCCACCCGTGGGAGTCATCATAGGTAGATCATATCCATCTTCAACTGCCATCCAAGCACGATCGTGAATTTGACATATGTAAGATTGCATTTTTCTTTTCCCTGAGGAATAATTCAAGCCGGTGAGAAGAGGATGACGCGTGCTTGTAGCTCCCTCGTTGCTACCACCGTTTCCACTCATTGTGTATAATGAATGAAATGAACAAAAATCACACAAATGCAAACCACACCAAAATGAGCAAGGATCACCTAAGTATATTTAGGAACCCGCTCTGATACAAATTGAATCAAATTAAAGTGTGTTCAATATTAATCTAAAGGGGGGTGAATAAATTTTAACTATTTTTTACCCAATTTTCGTTATTAGTCAATCTTCCAAAATTACCCCTATATAGTCAATTCAATATCAAGTGTAAAAAGTGTGAAAATATAAATGACACAAGATATTTACGTGAAAACCCTAATCCCGGGAAAAGCCACGAGCTGATAAGTGAGCCACACTTGAACCTAGAATCCACTAATGGTAAAGAAGATTACAACCTAACCCGGTATATAACTCTTCACCACTACCTAATCCCGGTATGAGTGAACCTAGTTCGATTGCTTGTGGCCTAAGAAACCTTAGCCATCAAGACTTAATTCTCAATGAAGAGATAATAAAACATATGTGAATATGTAAAATATCCAAAATGCAATTTAGAGCCAGGGAACCCTATATGCTTATATAGGATGATAATATTGCAATTAAAACAATCATAGATATCAATAACTAAATGACATATCATTAAGCTTAGCTAAGCATGAATTAAATAAACCTAAATAACTATTAAAATACAACACTGAATCAATACATTACAAATAATCTCTATCTTGTATTTAACATGTGATCTAAAAACATACAAGTA
>OX940799.1:42162067-42200096 GCA_954870605.1 Acer campestre
AAACCAGCGGTTTTGGTTCCGATTTTCGGTTCCGGTTTAGCCAATCTGGTTCCGGTTAAACCGCGGACAAAACCGACGGTTTAACCGAACCGTAGTCACCTCTAGAGCCACCACAATCATTGTTGTTGGGAGCAATCCTACCAGCTGTGCTAACAAGTCATATAGTTAAATGTAGGGATAATTACCCCGGTGGCCATCGACTTTTGCCACCACTATCAAAATGGTCATCGGATGGGAAGTTGGTTTAGAAATGGCCATTTTTGGCAAACAATGTTACACTAATGACCATTCCGTTATAACACCGTTAACTTTGTCTAAGAATGTTACACTAATGGCCATCAATTTGTTCACTTGGTATCAAAATGGCCATTATAATCATTTTTCTCCAAAATTACTCTAGTGGCCATCCATTTGGTCAATTGGTATCAAAATGACCATTATAATTGTCCAACTTTTTTTGACCATCCATTTGGTTAATTGGTATCAAAGCAATTATTATATGTACAACTATATTCTGTTAGAAAAATAGAGTAAGCAATCATTAAAAAAAAAAAAATCAATAGAGAAAATGAAGAATTCATTTGATTTAATATAATTTAAGTCTCATACACATCAAATACTACTTGTCAAACTGTATAAGTATACTAAAATCCCCTACACAAGTATACCAATTTGTTCCTTTTAATATGAAAACTATTTAAAAACCATACCTGATTGCACCATATTCAAAACCACATAAAAGTTTGACAACCAATTTTCATGGTATCTAAAATAACTACCAACCTTAACAAAAGACATTATTGTTTTTTTTTTTTTTCCTTGTTTTTTTTTTCTTTTTAAGCTGAAGATTAAAAGGAACAAGTTGGTATACTTGTGTAGGGGATTTTGGTATACTTGTGCAGTTTGACAAATAGTATTTGATGTGTATGAGACTTAAATTATATAAAATCAAATAAATTCTTCATTTTCTCTATTGAATGATTTTTTTTTTTTTTTTAATTATTGCTTACTTATTTTTCTAACAGAATATAATTGTACATATAATGATTGCTTTGATACCAATTAACCAAATGGATGGTCAAAAAAAAGTTGGACAATTATAATGGTCATTTTGATACCAATTGACCAAATGGATGGCCACTAGAGTAATTTTGGAGAAAAATGATTATAATGGCCATTTTGATACCAAGTGAACAAATTGATGGCCATTAGTGTAACATTCTTAGACAAAGTTAACGGTGTTATAACGGAATGGCCATTAGTGTAACATTGTTTGCCAAAAATGGCCATTTCTAAACCAACTTCCTATCCGGTGGCCATTTTGATAGTGGTGGCAAAAGTCGATGGCCACCGGGGTAATTACCCCTTAAATGTATGTGTATTATTTTGTTTTTAAAATTTTAGGCGGGGCACGCTCCACTTGATCTATACGTGGGTCCGTCCCTGGTGTGCCGACTACCGATGAGTGTGTTGAAATGTGTGCAGAAATGAGAGAGTGGACGTGTTAATTGAGAACAGAGTGATGTGTGTGATGACTGATGATGTGCTGTATAGACGCGTTAATTGAGAAAAGAAGTTAAATGGTGGGGTCCAGAAATGATGGTGGTGTTGTCACCAAAAAAAAAGAAATTACAAATTAAAATAATATAAATAGAAAAGTAGATAAGCAGGTACAAAGAAAAGAAAAAAAAAAAAAATAAATAAAGGTTTTAAGCGGTTTAGGCTAGGCACCGGTTCTTCATCGTATAACTGGCGTTTAAAATAACAATTTTTTTTAATTTTTTTTTTTTAATTTTCTAAAAAACATGGCTAATGTGGTAGCCAAAAATGGCCCACTGGCCCGAAATATAAAACCCAGACTAATCTCAACTTGGCCCAATGAGAAAAAGCCCAAGTGTGAGGCAGCAACATGACTTGGTCGTTTGAAGACCAAGTCAGCTAGCAGTGGAACAAGTAAGCTACGAGATCGAGATATTCAGAGAGAATCTCTCCATAAATCTCGCCATAATCAAGCCATGATCTGGCGGATCAGGAAGAAACGGTAACCTTGAAGCTCCCTATAAATAGAAGGGCTTTTTCATTTGGCAGGGAGAGATAGAAAAAGACAAGCTTACAAAAGCGTACTGAAACTCTGCCTCTAAGAATCACGGTCATCGGAATCCAAATCTTCACGATCATTGTTGCTCAGCTCAAGCATAACTAAGGCTAACGATTTAAATCATTCTTTTTGTTCTTTACGTCATTCATCTAATTTTTTTTCTGTTCTAATTCGTTTGTTGCAGGTAAATAGGTCGGTCGACCAAGTCTATTGCAAGAACATAAACCTAACGACAACATCATTTAAACGGATCTATTCAAGTTGCTTTGGGCCTAATTCAACATCGACCCGATCCACATCGATTGTAGGTCGACCCCCTACAATTTGGCGCCCACCGTGGGGCCCGTCGCAACTTTACAAGTATCAATCGAAGCGTTCTAATTCTCAAACGAGCAACGATGTCTGGTGAAGGAACCGTTCCAACCATCGAAGAGCAGATAGCTACGCTGATCGCTCAAACGGCAGCCAATGCAGAAAAATTGAAAGCGTTGGAGGCTGAAAATGCTGCAATTCGAGCTACTAACGAAGAACTGAGAGCTATGGTCAATGGAGTTGTACCCGACAGCGAAGATGTGGGGAATCTAGTTCCGGTCCTTAATGTTGAACAAGAGGTCGACCGACGAGGTAGAGACGCTCCAACAGGTCCAGGGATCCCAGATGTGAATCCAATTGTCGGGCAGACAACCCAGCAAACACCTCAGACCACTTGAGTCGACGTCGACCTCAACAACTTGCCTGTTCGAAACGACAATGAGCAGGATCCTGTTGTGGGCAGGCAACCTGAGAATGTCTTTGGGACACCAGTGTCACTTCAGTCGACACCAGGTTTGGTAAAATCTGGACCTGACCCATCTACTATTGTTAATCTAGAATTTTCTAGCAGGTTTACAGAAATGGAAGCCCTCATACAAAGTATTTCTGGCGTTCCAGCTCCAATTAAAATGAGCAACATGAACAGTTTTGCAGACTCACCCTTTGTCGACGCAATAACGCTTGTCGAGATGCCCAAAAAGTTCAGCTTCCCAAACATGAAGCAATATGAGGGAACGACTGATCCGGACGACCACATAGCACAGTATAAACAAAGAATGTTTACTGCAGCAATTCCACGCGACCTACGAGAGGCGTGCATGTGCAAAGCCTTCGAATCTAGTCTCAATGGTCCAGCTTTACAATGGTACACTAACCTGCCTAACAATTCTATTAATTCTTTTACGTAGCTTACAGATACATTCGTGGAGCAATTTGCGAGTAGTCACAAGCTGGAGAAACAGTTGGACGACTTATACACAATAACACAGAAGCACGGTGAAAATTTGAGGACTTACGTTGGTCGCTTCAACAGAGAGAAAGTTCAAATCCCTCACTGCAATCAGGCGACAGCGATATATGCCTTTAGAAAAGGCCTCAGGTTTGACTCTGACCTTTATAAAGAATTAACCAAATATCCATGCAGGACAATGGAAGATGTGTTGGCCAAAGCGTGGGCCCAAATCAAATGGGAAGAAGACGAAGCTAACTACGTAAGCAGAGCCAAACCGAGTAGACAGACGGTCGAACGACAGAAGGGCAGAGCCTTATCCAACTAGTGATAGAAGATCCACTCGACAAAACGGTGAAAGCTCAAACGACAGTCGACCTTACAAAAGGGATTACCCAAGAACCAGTCGACCACGAACAGAAGTACCTGAATACAATCTTAGCATCGAACCAGTCGACCTCATAACAGTCATGGGGGAGATGGGCAAGACGGTAAAATGGCCAAGAAAGATGAATGCTCTACCTGAACATCGAGATGCGAAGCTGAGATGCGAGTTCCATGGAGATCACGGCCATCGAATTAAAGATTGCATCTCCCTCAAATTCGAAGTTGCGGAACTACTGAAACAAGGACATCTACAAGAGTTCCTAACGGAGAAGGGGAAACAAACCCTGGCAAGACGGAACAACAGAATGACCGACGCTAACGACGGTCCACCAGAACCTCCTCGACACGACAGAGTTATAAATTTCATTGCAGGAGGCTCTGAAGTAAGTGGCATTAGTTATTCGGCAGCCAAAAGACACACGCGACAGATTTTAAACACAGAAATCCAGCCGAGTAGGGAACATCCATCGACCGTCGACGAGACTGTCACTTTCAAATCTACAGACAAATCAGATTTGTTCTCTCCTCGTCACGATGCACTTGTTATTTCATTACCTATTGCAAATTGTTTAACAAAAAGAATTTTGATTGACAATGGCAGCTCATGTAACATTTTATTTAACAGTGCCTTAAGAGAAATGCAGGTCGACGAGTCAAAGCTGAGCCGTCGAACGACAATGCTGACAGGATTCAGTGGGGAACAAAAAAGCAGGTTGGGGGAAATCGTGCTTCCAATCTATGCTGAAGGCGTGAACCTGTATGTCAACTTCCTGGTGCTCGACTGTCAGTCACCCTACAATGCAATCCTAGGGAGACCATGGATTCATGAAGACAATCCCTTCGATTTACCACCAGATGATAAAATTCTCAACGAGGTGGGGGGTTCATGAAATTAAAGGAGAACAAAGAGCAGCCAGAGAATGCTACCAAAATGCCATGAAGAAGAAAAAAGAGTCATTATAGCAATTACAGGAAACTAAAGTCGAGTCGACTCCAAACGAACCAAAAATGGAGGATCTTGACGAGGTGTCGATCGACTCAAGTCGACCAGATCGTAAAGTGTTCATAGGGTCAAGATTATCAAAGGAAACCAAACAACAACTGATCGACTTTTTAAGAGAACGGCAAGGCAGTTTTGCATGGTCGCATTCTGACATGGTCGGCATCGATCCAGAGGTAATAGTTCACCAACTGCAAGTCGACCTCGATCATCAACCGGTAAAACAGAAGCGGAGAAAATTCGCTCCGGAGAGAAACAAAGTAATCAATGAAGAAATTCAGAAGCTGATCGACATCGGCTCGGTGAAAGAAGTCCGATATCCTGACTGGCTAGTGAATGTCGTGGTCGTTAAGAAGAAGAACGGCAAGTGGCGGGTTTGCATCGACTTTACAGACCTCAACAAAGCATGTCCAAAAGATTCATTCCCTTTGCCCCATATCGACATGCTTGTAGACGCAACAGCTAGACACGAACTACTCAGTTTCATGGACGCTTACTCCGGATATAACCAGATCCTGATGCATCCAGACGACCAAGAGAAAACAGCCTTTGTAACAGAACGAGGTACCTTTTGTTATAAAGTAATGCCGTTTGGTTTGAAAAATGCAGGTGCCACCTACCAACGACTTGTGAATATGATGTTCGCCAAAATGCTTGGCTCGACAATGGAAGTCTACATCGACGATATGCTGGTCAAGTCACTTGTGGCCCAACAACACATCGACCACCTGAAACAGTCGTTCGACGTCCTCGACAAGTACAGTATGAAATTAAATCCAACTAAGTGCTCTTTTGGTGTGTCATCAGGAAAGTTTCTAGGATACTTGGTCACACAAAGAGGCGTCGAAGCCAACCCGGACCAAATCTGGTCAATACGAGAAATCGAGTCGCCTAAATGCATTAAAGACGTACAGAAACTTACTGGTCGAGTAGCAGCATTGAACAAGTTTATCTCCAAGTCGTCTGAACGATGCCATCCATTCTTCAACACCTTGAGGAAAAACAAGGCCTTCGAATGGAATGACGAGTGCGAGAAGGCGTTGCAGGATCTAAAAGAATACTTGACTACACCACCACTATTGTCGAAACTAAAAGACAAGGAGACGTTACTACTATACTTCGCCGTCTCAAGTACAGCCGTCAGTGCAGTATTGGTGAGGGAAGAAAGCGATCGACAACATCCTGTGTATTACGTAAGCAAAGCATTGTTCGACGCTGAGACAAGATATAATCGATTGGAGAAGCTGGCACTAGCATTGGTCGTGGCAGCCCGAAAATTGAGGCCGTACTTCCAATGCCATTCCATTAAGGTATTAACAACTTATCCTCTCAAAAACATATTGCATAAACCTGAACTTTCAGGTCGATTGACGAAATGGGCCGTTGAATTAAGTGAGTACGACATCAACTATCATTCGCAGACGGCGTTAAAATCACAGGTATTGGCTGATTTTGTTGCAGATTTTACACCTAATGAAAACTTGCAGGCTGAAAAAGAGCTAGTAGCTCTTACAGAGACAACGTCGAACGAAAAATGGACCTTGTCAGTCGACGGATCAAGCAATATAAAAGGCAGCGGACTGGGATTGGTACTCAAGTCTCCTCACGGGGACATAATAGAACAGTTCGTCCATTGTGAGTTCCGGGCGACAAATAACGAAGCGGAGTACGAAGCGCTAATTGCTGGACTCGACCTAGCCAAAAGCTTGAACATCAAAAACCTCCAAGTATTCAGTGACTCACAACTGGTCGTCCGACAAATAATTGAGTCATATGAAGCAAGAGATCAAAGGATGACCGCTTACTTGGCCAAGGCCAAACAGATGCAGTCGACCTTCGACGAATTCAACATTTAACAAATACCTAGATCAGAGAATTCCCGGGCAGACGCACTGGCATACTTAGGCTCGACAACGACCAACGGATCAAAGTCAATTCCTGTCGTACACCTCACATCGCCAACGATCCAAGAAGCAGGAATAATCGCCCCAGTCGACAACACAAGAGATTGGATGGACCCAATACTAGACTACTTACGAGCTGACATTCTACCTGGAGACAGAACTGAGGCTAGGAAAATCAAAGCTAAAGCCGTAAAATTCTGCATACTGTACGGTAAGTTGTATAAAAAATCTTTTACCGGACCCTATTTGAGGTGCGTGACCCCACGGGAAGCGTACGACGTGCTCAAGAGTCTGCACTACGAAGAATGTGGAAATCACTCTAGAGCTCGTAGTCTGTCGAATAGAGCCATCACCGCAGGATACTATTGGCCGACAATGCGTTCCGATTCCCAACATCATGTAAAGTCGTGCGACAAATGTCAAAGATTCGCACCAGTCTGCCATCTTCCTCCAGGTATGTTGAACTCAATCTCAGCCCCTTGGCCATTTATGAAATGGGGGATGGACATTGTAGGAAAACTTCCAGCTGCACCTGGAGGCGTCGTCTACATGTTGGTGATGACATACTACTTTACAAAGTGGGTAGAAATCGAAGCTTTACCCCAAGTACGCGACATTGAGGTACGCAATTTTGTATGGAAGTATATCATTTGCAGGTTCGGAGTTCCACGAGAAATAGTGACAGACAACGGATCACAGTTCATTTCATTCGACTTCAAAAACTTCTGCGACAAATACGGCATAAAACTGAGCTTTTCGACTCCACGTTATCCCCAAGCCAATGGACAGGCGGATCGACAAATAAAACCATAATCAACACACTGAAGAAGTGACTAGAAGCTGAAAAGAGTGAATGGGTGGAAAAACTCCCAGAGATCTTATGGTCGTATCGTACTACCCCTCGACGGTCGACTGGGGAAACTCCATTCTCCCTTGTTTATGGATCTGAAGCAGTGATCCCCATCGAGACACGGTTGGCAACCGCACGGAGTGAAAATCCAAACGAAGCCCAAAATAACCGTGAGCTCGCCTTCGAGTTGGACCATTTGGATGAACGACGTGATCGAGCGGCTCTCAGAGTACAGTCATATCAACAACAAGTCGCACGACATTACAACAAGAAAGTGCACATCAGAACCTTTAAACTTAACGACTGGGTGCTACGACGTGTTTTCCAAAACACCAGAGAAGAGGGAGCCGGAAAACTAGGGCCTTCGTGGGAAGGACCTTATCAAATAACAGAGATCGTTGGTCGAGGGGCTTACAAGTTGCGAGGACTCGATGGTCGAGAATTAAACAACAGCTGGAATGCACTGCACTGCACCTAAAACAGTATCACTTATAAACTCTAATCTTCTTTAATCTTGTACTTTTTTAACTTTCGTTGACTCCAATGATACTAACGATGCATGAAGAGCAATGATGAAAAACTTAGTACTAAGTTAAGAACTGAGCTCACAAAAATATTTTTCATTATTTAAGTCGACTTCGACATTGCTATGAAATTATAGTTATTGCAGCATTGACAGTTTATACCCGACTTGGACGACAAAAACCTACTCCCAACATTCTCAGTTGACAAATGAATGCTGGGAGTCGGGGGGACAGCACTACACAAAAATAAATGTCAACTAACACATGTATGCGATGAAGTTTTATCGACTGACGCATATACATGATGTAAACTTTTGATGTCGACTAACGCTTGTACGCGATGAAATTTGTCGACTGACGCGAGTTCGCGATGTAAATTGTTGATTCAACGCATGTAAGCGAGTATTCTATAAATGTATTCTAAAAATTAATAACAGCCATGTTTCTCAACAATTTTTGTCTATAATGTCGTTCGACATACGTATGAATATAAGTTTACAGGCTTATTTCATTCGGATATTTAATCTTGTGTGAACCCCATTATGAGATGGTCGTGTCATTTCCACATGCAAACAAAATTCATACTCCACAGATGTGTTGAAGACATGTAAACAGATCATAAACATCGATCAAAAAGATTAGTGACATAATAAATGGTCGAGACGACCAAACCATCCACATACAAATTTAAAGGAAAAAGTATAAATGGTCGAACGACCACATCATCCTTGATTACAAAAATAAAATCCTGGATTAAATTTGTTTCAGATGGCAGGTGGGTCAAGAGTGGAGGCAGCATCAGTAGGATCGACAGGAGGCTGTTCGACGATTGGCGGATCGACAACAGGCAGGATGTCGGCAGCATTGGCACCTTCGAGGAGTGCATTATCATCGGGCATTTGCCCTTCATCTTGCCTAGCCGACTCCTCCTCCTCCAGCCTACGCATCTCATCGTAGGTGTCGATCATATCCTTCATTTCCTCCTGGCTCCACTTAGCATGGTCGCCCGACAGGTATTGCTTATAGAGCTCGACCTTGGCTTTGCAAATGGTGGCAGAAGCAATCGACGTCAGCTGATCATTTAGGTCGCCGACAAGACGCTGCTCTTCAGCTAGGGCCGCACGAGCTTCAGTCAGCTCTGACGAGTGTCGGTCCCTCTCTGCTTTCACCATCTCCAGCTCCTTTTCAAGAGCCAAGTTTTTGCGTTCGAGATCTTCAGCAGCCTTGTCGACTTTGCTTTTTTCCTGCTTCATGACGTCGATCATCTTCCGCTGCTTCCCACACCTATCGTTCAAATTTTTGTAACGACCATGCAAGTGTAGCGAAGACTGCAGAGCCTGCATAACGACAACAATCAGCATAAGAGATAACACGAAAATCTTAAAATAAAATAAAATAAAAATGAAACAGATTACTTACATGGAAAGCCGAGAGGATGGTCGTGTCGAACACCTCCTCAGTTTTTTTCTTTTGCAGATGCCTCTCATCCGCAGGGAGAATATAGTCGAACGACTTCTCCAAGAAAGTAGTCGGCTCGTCAAAGGAAGACAGATCGGAAGAAGGCGTTGTCGGAAAATCTGGCTGAGGAGCAGCCTGTTGCTTCCTGGCGCTCGACTCGACCCGACCCGACCCGACCGGTTTTCCCTTGTCGACTGACGGATCCCTCCTTTGCCTTTTATTTTGGGAAGATGGCTCAGGAGATGAAGCATAAGTGTGCTCAGACGGCTCGGCAGCGCCCTCCGTCGACTTCCTTACAGATTTCTTCTTCATCGCCGCTCTTTTTCTTTGAAGTTCCTCCCTGTATTTCCTCAACGCATCTACATCGTTCGGCATGTTTATCCTTGTACTCGCCATCGACGTCACTGCGAAACGACGTTCATTATCAGATACAGGCGACAAGAATTTCATTTCATATTGAAGAATTTCGAAACTCCTCCTAATCCAGACATACGACACGAAGTCCTTCACGCTAGGATAGGGCGCTCACGACCTATTAAGAGTCGACCATCTCCATAACATGCTAGGCCTAAGTTTACCTTCTGTTAACAGCACCTTACAACTTCTATCCTTTTCAGGTATATTTAGCATTGCTTCGGTGCGAACAGGAGCAATGTCGCTCGTCGGTTTACTCTCTAAGCCCTTTATTTCTACAAAATGAGCTGAATATCAGCAAGGATAATTTCAGTTAAATGAAAAGTAGGAAACGACAAAAGTCGAACGACACTCACCAAACCGATTCCAAGTCCATCGGTACTGATACGACTCATTCCCCACGAACCATGGACCATCAATTGGAGGACATTTCACAAAAAAGTAGGTATCTTTCCAATTTCGGTTGTTCGTTGTCGTATCAATAATGATTTGCTGCTCCTTACTCCTAGGTATCAACATGTAACGACCTCGGTTGTGTATGTGCTCCTTTAAATAATAGTTATGAAGAAGGCTTGCCATTCCAAAAGGTATGTTATACCTTTCACTGAGAACACCTAAACTCAGCAATATCCTCCATGTATTTGGCATTAGTTGACCAGGAGCAAGGTCGTAGTACAGCAGCGTCTGTCGCACCAGCGGGGGGACTGGGAATCTAAACCCTAAACGAAGGGTGTATTTGTAAAAACACGTCCACCCAGGTATATCCCAGTCCGCCTTTTCATATTCCTTTGGAGCCCGTAGCTCGACATCTCTCGGGATGCCATAAATCTCCCTCAGAACACACAAGTTGTCCTCAGTAACCAAACTGGCTGGACTTTCTTCAAGGACTCCTAATGGTCGACCAGATGTGGTAGCCTCGTCAACATCTATATACTCAGGGTGGTCGACTATCGTTGCAACGGCACGTACACCGCCTTGTTCAAGTATGCTTCTCGTGTTTATGGCAACGACATTTGACGGGTCCTCTACTGTAACTTGTCGGTCGACATCAACCCTCCTATCATCTTCATGAACACTCTCTTCACCCTCACTTGACCAATCGAATTTTGGGTCAGAGATAGTATCGTCGCTCGACAGGTTTATATCCTCATTCGACAGGTTAATGTCGTCGTTCGACATGATGCCTCCTAAAGCTGACAAGGCAAAAAATGCACAAGTCAGAAACTAATGCGCTACAATCACAACCTAGGGTTTCTAAAATCCTATCCTAGGGTTTGTTATCTTAAAAGCTAACCTAACCCTATAGGTTCCAGCGTCCTACAAGTCGATCGAATAAAGCATCCCGTCTACATTGGTCGCGAGAAGTAAATAAACACCAAACAGTACAACCAACTATGCAAACGAGATCAAACAACAGAAATAATCGAAACACAACAAGAACCATGAAGAACAATGAAGAACAGCAAATATAAATCCAGAACTTTGAAACTTCAGGTAAGTAAAGTCTTTCCTTCACATTACACGCATATTCTTATAACCAAGTTTTACAGAAAAATAGGAAAAGAGAACGAAGATAAATACCTTGAAAAGAACAAAGGAATCCCAGGAGAGAACTTCTGATCCACGAAGAAGAAATCTACGAAGAAGAGAGACCTTTCAGAGGAAAGGCTGTGAAAGAGTTTGAAAAGTTTGAAAGTAACTTGTGCAAAAGTGACTTGAGGGAGTGGGGAGGGTATATTTATAACCAAACCCTTCACAACCCCCTTTGCCACGTGTCCACGCCTGAAGTAGATGCAACCTTTCAGTTACCGGTTACCCACGCACGCACGCAACTGCTAATGATGAGTTTTGAAATTTAAAACCTCTCCTCGAACAGAGTAAGCATGCCTGAGTTAAATGCATGTGACGTCATTCTAGGGTTTTGCGACAGGTCTTTTCAAATTTGACCTTTGATTTGCCCCATTATATAGTATTCGTCGTACGACATCTGGAAACTCAAATGTTCTATTGACATCATTGGTCAAATCGATTCAAGGTGATGGTATCTTCAACTTGACTTTTGGTTTGCCTCATTATAGAAAATTCGTCGAGCGACGTTGGGAAACCTGGTACTCTATTAATTGAGTCGACTCAGGTTGGCTATTGGCATCATTGATCATGTCGACTCAAGATGGCATATTCGAACGACATCAAAAACTCGACTCAGGTTGGCTATTGGCATCATTGATCATGTCGACTCAAGATGGCATATTCGAACGACATCAAAAACTCGACTCAATAAATTTGCCACAAATCCAGTCGACTAACGTTAATTTCTCTTTCGCTCAACAACGGTCGATTGAATCTGAATCACTCTCTACTTCGTTAGTAACTCTTTAGAGAGTGGGGGACAAACTATGGTAGCCAAAAATGGCCCACTGGCCCGAAACACAAAACCCAGACTAATCTCAGCTTGGCCCAATGAGAAAAAGCCCAAGTGTGAGGCAGCAACATGACTTGGTCGTTTGAAGGCCAAGTTAGCCAGCAGTGGAACAAGTAAGCTATGAGATCGAGATATTCGGAGAGAATCTCTCCATAAATCTAGCCATAATCAAGCCATGATCTGGCGGATCAGGAAGAAACGGTAACCTTGAAGCTCCCTATAAATAGAAGGGCTTTTTCATTTGGCAGGGAGAGATAGAAAAAGACAAGCTTACGAAAGCGTACTAAAACTCTGCCTCTAAGAATCACGATCACCGGAATCCAAATCTTCACGATCATTGTTGCTCAGCCCAAGCATAACTAAGGCTAACGATTTAAATCATTCTTTTTGTTCTTTACGTCATTCATCTACTTTTTTTTTCTGTTCTAATTTGTTTGTTGCAGGTAAATAGGTCGATCGACCAAGTCTATTGCAGGAACATAAACCTAACGACAACATCATTTAAATGGATCTATTCAAGTTGCTTTGGGCCTAATTCAATATCGACCCGATCCACATCGATTGTAGGTCGACCCCCTACAGCTAATGAAAGCGTTTTACATTTCCGTAATTTTTCATTTCAAGAAACCGAAAATGTATTAGTTAAATCAATCACAAATAGTCTTGTAAATAGCTAATTATCAAATCATTTTTATTTTGTCCTTAGTTTGATAGGTTACGAAAGAACCAAGTCAGTAACAAGATTAGAACACTGCCCCACTAATTGGTTATAAAACCTCACTCCAACTAATTTATTGAGTCCATTTTGGGGTTAAGCATTACCCCCTCCCAAACACATGACATGTGTCTATGGAGGGGTAAAATTGTCTAAAAATTTACTTCTCCATAGACACATGTCATCCATTTAAAAGGTGTAATGGTTACCTCCTTTAAAGGGGTGAGCAAAAGTAATCTATAATTGATTCCCTGTTCCAGTTTCACTCTTTGCTAATTATACTCCATCTTCTAAATCAAACATAACATTCAGTTGAAAATGCTTTGACTTATAAGAAACAAGTCCTTCATCAGAGACAATTGTAGATTACGTCCATACATACATATATAGTCGGCAAAGTACTGTTTGTTAAATGTCCAAGAGACTGATATTATTACTTTTGTTAATAACTCGATCTTGCCAATGATCACAAAATTGGTGATCTTTCAGTTTAATGGTTTGCAAACAACCAAGCATTACCTAGATAAGAAAATAGCCTTACATGAAGAATAGTTCAGAGCGGTGTGGATAGCGATTGTGTCTAGTGGAAAGCGCTTTGCGAAGCGTTGTGCAATTTTGATAGCGAAATTGACAGCAGTTCAATTCCTGTAGATTATGCTATGGGAAACGTTGTGGCTTCGACAATGGTATTAACATCAGTCTAGAGAATTCTTGCGAGAATAGGAAATCTTGCATAGAGAAGAAAGAGAAAAAGGAAATAAACTTCAATTAGGATTTGACCAACCCTAGTGTTCCCATATAAATATCACTATTATGAGACCATGTGTGAGAAAAAGTTGCTAGAGAGAGAGATAGAGCAAATTGTAGAGAGACTGAAAGAGAGACAGAGAGATTGTAATTAACTCTGAAAGTAGTGAATTAAGTGCGGTGCATTCTGTGGACGTAAGCAAATTACTGAACAACATAAAATCTTTGGTGTTGTCTTTTTTCTTCTTATTGCTTTCATATTATTTGTTTTTGTGTTTGGATTTGTATGTACGACTTTTCTTACAACAATAACATCATCGCAGTCGTCATCACCATCTTGTTCACAGTAGTTAGGGTGGTTGCGGTGAAGGTGCTGGTGGTCTTATGAGTCGATTACATACATGGTTTGTTTAGGATCTGATATAGTTGTTGTTGTTAATAATAATAATAACAATAACAATAATAATAATAATAATAATAATAATAATAATAATAATAATAATAAGAAATCAATGGCTAATCAAGATGAATCAAGAACTAACAAACCAGTAATCTGAATTTGATCAAGTTCCATAACAAATAAAATACTGGGAAAAAAGAAGAAATATTTTAGGGTTTGTATACAACTGTACAAGGAAATACATACATGGTAATTACATAATCAAAGGTAATTGCATGCAATGATTAAGAAATTTCTAAAATGCTTGGTGATTTAATCGAATACATCGTGTGTGTATATATATATATATATTCAATGGAATGATCAATATCGTCTTCAACATTTAAAAAATTGTTTCAGAATTTCAATCCTTTTTAAAAACGATGTCTAAATTTTATAAAAATGATGTCAAACATCACATACACGTCTCTGAATATTTGAATACAGCAAACAATAAGAAAATAAAAGTAGAATCATCATCGAGGTGATACATTTGAAATGGTTACCTCATTATTAGAATATACTTTGTCAGGTGCGGATTGACCAGATTCCTCCACAAGTCGACCAACAGAAAATGAAGGTTGGGTTGGTTGAGCAAGTTTTATGCTATCACTTACTAGCATAGCAACCACAGATGACATAGTAGGTCTATTTGTTGGGTTTTCTTGTACACACAACAATCCAATATGAATGCATTTCACTAGTTCATCAGGAACACATGACTGCATGATGCAGCGGAATATTCACCAAACAACAATCGATAAAAATAAAGGATAAACGATTCGGATCCGTTGATTCGCGCACGAATACCGGAAGCGAACCCTACTATTAATCTGTTGATCCGCACACAGATACCAGAATAATAGGCCTCAAATACCAACTGAGGTAGCAGAAAATTCAACACAAACAACAATCGATAAAAGAAAAGATAAATGATTCGGATCCGTTGATTCGCGCACGAATACCGGAAGCGAACCCTACTATTAATCTGTTAATCTGCGCACAGATACCAGAATAATAGGCTCCAAATTCGTTGATCCACTCAGGATACCGAAATAGGATAAAAGGAGATACTCTCTCTCAAATTTTATTAATCATCAAAAACTCCATAACAAATTGGATTCAAATAACTTAAATAGGAAAATCAATAAGTCGACTTCCACAAGGAATCAACTTCTAAATTAACTTAAACTAAAACTGAAAAGAAATCCTATCTAGGAAAAGAGAACGAATCCTAATCTAACAAAGATTACGAAAAAGAGAATAAATCCTAATCTGACTCAGACTCAGACTCAATGTCATCTAATTCAAACTTCCAGCTCAAGTCTTCGCGTAACAAAATAGATGGCCGAATTTGGGCCTTTTGTGATCTGTTACAGAGGACGGAGTCTTCATAACATTTGTAGGGCTCGTCTTGGGCTTTCCGGAAATATATTATAACTGACGATCCGACTCCATATGGCCTCTATAGAGGTCCACGAAATTCAGCTCCCCCAGCTCGTCCAGCTCTCATCCAGCTCATGTCTTCGCACAATAACATAGATGGCTGAATTTGGGCCTTTTGTGATCTGTTATTGAGGACGGAGTCTTCATAACATATGTAGGGCTTGTCTTGGGCTTTCCGAAAACATATTATAATAGGGGATCCGACCTCATATGCCCTCTGTAGAGGTCCACGAAGTTCAGCCCGGATTTGGTTGGTCCACGCGACCCAAATACGAATTCGCCACCCGCTCCATGTGTTCCATTGCCTTAGCTGCTGCTGCATCACTGCACGAGTATTGGATCCATCAGCTCAAATGCTTGTCCTTCACACCATTGATTCCATGTCTACAATGTTATATGTCATGAACTAAGATTATGTATTCATCATTGGAAATCACTCTAAAACAAAAACACAGATAGATTTAGTTACATACATAATTAATCAAGCCTAGATCGTATTCTGAATGATAAAA
Organism: Acer campestre; assembly: GCA_954870605.1. NCBI lineage: Eukaryota > Viridiplantae > Streptophyta > Magnoliopsida > Sapindales > Sapindaceae > Acer > Acer campestre. The sequence continues at coordinate 42,178,245 of OX940799.1, forward strand.
TCTACCATTCTTCTTCCCACTTAAAATCTCTAGTACTAGAACCCCGAAACTGAAAACGTCTGATTTGATGGAAAATAGTCCTTCCATAGCATACTCTGGAGCCATGTATCCGCTGTTCAAAAAGAGTAAAACCAAACTAAAGTTAAAATACTACTGAGAACTGAAGGCCTATCTCATAATATTCACAGAAAAGCCACTGCTATCTATCTTCCTTTTTTTTTTTTTTCCATACTTCCAACAATTTAATATGTATTTTTAATATACTATCTCTATCATGTGAGTGCATATATGGGTGTTTCGTGGTTCATAATTCACGAATTGGAAGAGCAGTTATCGTATCTTTTAAGAAAAAATATCTTCAAAATCAAGTACAAAGTGGATGTATTATGCACCTAGCTTGATCAGTTACATTCTATACTTCCAATTCTTTTATTGTATTAAAATTGATATATGCTTTCAAAATTATTATTAAAACTATTAAATAGAAAATGTAGCATGACAACCTGCTTTTCAGACAGATAATAACGGATGTATTGTTAAGAAATAATTTGTAAACAGCAAGGAAACAGAGCCAATTAGACGAAATGTACTTACTACGTTCCAACCACTCTATTGGTATTAGCTTCACTTTGATTCCCACCAAATATTCTAGCCATTCCAAAGTCTGATATTTTTGGATTCATGTCATGGTCTAACAAAACATTACTTGCTTTCAAATCGCGATGGATAATTCTGAGTCAAGAATCTTCGTGCAGATACAAGAGACCCCGTGCAATTCCATTAATGATACTTATGCGTGTTTTCCAATCAAGTTGCACACTTCTTGTTTTATCTAAAGATGAATGAAAAAAAATGGTTAATACAAAGATGTGTTAATGTTTGTCCTGCATAGTAATTGTAAAGCATGTAATTTGTAAACAATAAACATGGTCAATTGCAAGGCTATACACGGCCTAGCATTTAGCTGAGAAATCCTACCAACATTATCATCTCTACTTGTACAACTTATTAATTAAACCAGCAAATGTATCGAAGCCTTGTTTTCGTGTGTACAATAAAAAATGACAAGCATTAGAAAGTTTGAGTGGCAAAAATTACCGAACAGGAGGAAATCAAGGCTTTTGTTGGGCATGAACTCATAGATCAGCAGTGATTCTTTCCCCTCTAAGCAACAACCCAAAAGTCTAATAAGATTTTTATGTTGCAATTTGGCAATTAAAGTGACTTCGTTCTTGAACTCTTGTAATCTTTGTCCAGATGTTTTTGAGAGTCTCTTCACTGCAATTTCCTTACCATTCACTAAAATTCCCTGGATTGTGCAATAAAACACAAGAAAAAAGTGTCTATTTGAGAACATTTCAATAAACAAATATCTATTTGAGAAAGAAAAGAAAAAAGGGTCCTTTAATACACCAACAATTAAGTTTCATAGTGAAATTCAATGCACAGTATAATTTCCATTAAGTGAAAGTCTAGAATAGATTTAATATATCATTCATTCAATTTACATGTCATATGAGATGATTAGCCAATTATATTTATTCACATGCAACATAACATGAATCCTATAGAGAAGATGCATGGTGCATTTAAATGTATCAAGTCTCTTTCCAACACGTGTTGTAAGGTTGATTCAAAATATTTTGATCAAGAGATATAATTTAAAGTCATCACCTCATAATTATTGCCTTGTACACAGACCCGAACCCACCTTCTCCAAGCTTATTTTCATTAAAGAAATTCTGTGTAGCCTTGAGGACGAGACTTAGCGGAAACATAGACAAGACTTGAGATTCTGTCTGCTCCTCTCCTCGTAAAATATTGTAGGAGCTGTCATCTCCAATTTTATGTTCTCCCAATCGAAGTAATCGAGGCTCTTGACTGTTTGTTTTCTCCTCTGCAATTAAATCACGCTGAATTAATCATGTAAAACATAAAATTCAGATTGGTAATATAGCTTTTATATGATGCCAAGTAAACCCATAATTACGTTTGTCTCTTTTATTATATCTTCTCCACATACACCACCAAACAAAAGAACTAAGCAACACCATTACAAAAACTGCGAGGTAGTTATTATGAATCAAAAGCTTGGTCTGTTGCTACAATATCAATAGTGACAATTGATCAGGGCAAGTTGCTAATCGTATATGAGTAAAACGCGATTAACAAGGCCTGTACATGTTTATTTTGACGAATGGCCATATAGATAAGTTAATCTAACTAGTTATAGGCATAGTTTCCAACTTGGAATCTGAAATATGTTCATCTGGTGCCGGCTAGCAAGAATCGTTCAATATGGAGTAGTTAAAATAGAGTTGTCACCTTAAAAACTATTAGAAAAATCAAGGAAATGGAGAATAATCAAACTAGCTAGTCTTCTTATGTCGTCGTCATTGAATTTCAAGGCAGGCCGGGGAACCACAATTTTCAATCGAGGTGGCTAAACTTGATGGGAAAGATTATTAATCCAATATCCTTGCGACACGAAAATTAAGTAAATGAGAGTGTAGAAATTAATCTTATACAGCTACCACCGTCTAATGTGGCTTGTTGGTAAATAATGCTCATTCAGTCCGATAAAATCCAAGTTCAAGTCCCACACAGTGGTATATCATGGAAGTTAGACTGGGTCATTAGTTTATGTAATATGTATAAACACGTTTTAAACTAATATTTTTGAAACGGGCAATGATCCTCTGCTAAGTCCTTTCTTTACAGATCTATGTTGAGCTTTTAAGGATCCGATGGTATGTGTATATTAAATTGTTGGACGGTCTAGATTATTTATTTGCTTTAAAATTTTTTTTATTTATTTTCCATTTAATACTCTAAACGACAACGCATTAACAAAACCTCACTATTTTATTAGTCCTAAAAGCGTCTTTCTCCACCAAATCTATCTTCTTCGTTTAGAGACACTCTTCTCTTCTCCTACTTCAAGCCAGAGGCTTCAATGCTTCACACACTCCACCTCCACTCTCCAGTTTTTTTAATTCATCTCATAAAGTTTGACACACAACACTACTACAAAATTGTTTAAAGAAATCGCTACCAAGAAATCGGTTTAAAAATAACCGATTTAGAAAAGAAATAAAACACATCGGTTTTTATTTAACACATATCTAAAATCAGCTACGAAAGAACCACATCGTTTTAACTAATAACCGATTTGAATTGTGTATATTTTACAACATCAGTTATATTTATAAACGTTGTTGTTAGTAACATAAATATTAATGCATCAGTTATATTAATAACTGATGTTGTTTGGTTTTCGTTTAACACATCAACTAAATAAAACCGATATCTTTATATTAATTTTAAACATTTAATTATTAACATTTTCATGATATATTTTAAGAAAAATATAATTATTTTTATAATGTAGATAGGAAATATTTCATAAAAATCATTTTAAAAAATAAAAAAATTAATAAATATCCAACATAAACAAATATTATTAAATTTTTAGGACATAATTTTTAAAAATTCCAGGATTGTATTTTGCTAGGTGTGAATGTGAGTTTAATAATAGAAATGGTTTATGTTGAAAATTAAATTTATTATAATAGGACATAAGTAAAATAAAAAATTGGAGGGAATTGGGAAAAAACCAGCGCCAAAGCTTTTAGTCTTGCTAAAATGTAAAATACTAAAAAGAAGCAGAACAGTTGTTATTTCAAAACTTACCCAAATCGTTTGTTCTTCTCAATCACCAAATCATTTCTCTACAAAGTTGCTCCATTGATTGAACATTTCTCTACAAGCAATTTCTCTACAATCCTTGTCTCTACAATCACAACCTTTCTCTACATGCAATTTTCAAGCCTACCTACGTTTTCTTAGCTTGACATCAAGGTTCACAAACAGTTTGTCAACTTGATTAAGGTTAGTTTCTCCATAACATCTCTTTATTTGGGTTTCTCTTAATTTTTTTTGAAAAGATAAGTATATAAAGGCCAACAAGCCAAGCAGGAGAGCCCCGAGCAAAACAACAAGACAGCAGCAGCCACAACCCAAAGGAAAAAAACCCCCAAAAAAGAAACAGACAAAACAGGGGAGAACTCACAACAGAACACACGAAAACCCCAGACAAAACAGGAGAAAAGCAGCAAAAACAACAGCAAAAAAATTAGAAATTGCCTTTTGAATGTATTTTATTATTATTATTATTATTATTGGTGGTGGGGACCAAAAGTTTATGTGGAAATTTTAGGGCACAAGTAGTGATTAGTTAGATTCGTTTTGTTAATATTTATACTGACATTGTTCTTATTTCTATTAATTTTTTATATTTTTAATCTTTGAATACAAATGAGTGTTGTTAGTTGCAATTTGTTGGCTAATTTAACTTTAATTGAACATACGTTACAGAGGTGTTCCATCGACTGAATCAACAAGCATTTTATAAAGGTTTCTCTTTGCCTGACAAAAAGGTTTACAAAAAGTTTATCAGCTTGACTAAAGGTTAGTTGTTCATAACATCTCTTTATTTTTGTTTATTTTTTTTAAGTTTTGGTGTATTTTTTATTGTGATTGTTGGTGGGGACCAAGAGTATATGTAGAATTATTAATTTGTGAGAGACAAATAGTGATCTTTTGGATTCTTATTGTTGTTATTTATTCTGCCATGTCAGGTTCTTATTGTTGTTTTTTTTTTATATTTTTAATCTTTGAATATTCTTTATGGCATATTGGATTAAATGTTAATTGCATGTTGATTATATGAAATTAGAATAGTGATTGTAACAAATATTGTTGATTTGTTTCTTTAACCTGATGAGAAAATTAAAAGAACTGGCCTACACTGTTTGTTAAAAGAACTATGTAAAGTATGTAGACAAGGAATCTACACTGCCAACCAGTCCCACCTTCTAACTTGTTCACATGCGGCTATCACTGTAAACAAAAACAGAGAGACACATTAATTTTTTTTTTTTTTAATAAGTACACCAGAGCAATTGTTTATTAAATAATTTATAATAAAACAAGACCAGCACTGTTGTCTGAAAACATAATCAAGGACTTGATAAGGCATCATCAGAACCATTTCTGTTTATTGTCTGTATAGAAGATTGTGGATGCAAATTGAATCTACTCAGAGGTGGACTGTTGAATTTTCATGTTCTGAGTTGCACCTTTAGCCAAGAATTGTTCATAATATTAAAGCGTACCAGCTGAGCTGCCGATGGAGCTGGACTAAGACGTTAGATATGTGCTTAATTTTAAGGTGAAATGCAATAATTTTTGTTCATTTAAAATAATCTACTTAATATTTGTTTCTTCTTTTTAGATGCCTCTATTTACTCTTTAGCTCCCTGACTACTTAGTTCATGAGAAATGGTACTAGAGGTTTGAGAGATGCAGTTGTAGCGTTTAGAGTTCAAATTCTAACATACATATTTGCAATGACTAATAGAAAAAAACACAAGTCTGCAATTTTAGAGTTGTGAACAATTAGAATGTACAATATAATTGTATCAATATTGTTACAGACTTACAGTAACGTCGTGTGTTCCTTAATAGTTCAAAAAAAAACTGGGGAAAATATAAAAATGCTTGTATTCTCAATCTTTAAATGAAAACGGGAACAAAACATTATGGTCAATGAGGACTTGACCAATGGTTGTTATGTGGACTTCCCCCAACCAGCCAGTATGGTGAAGGTTCCCCAGGTGTGCCATCGTGACATACAACATTTGCAGGCTCCCTGGCTCCCAAAAAGGCCAGAGATACATATTAAATTAAAGGAACTGAAAAGCTTATCTTTCAAAACTACCTTTACACAAGCACATTTAGTACGACACTGGTCTCTATTTGATCAATGTCAGAAAGGATTTTTACTAAAACAAATTAGATTATGAACTCTAGTTTCAGTGTTTATTATATATATATATATAATGAATTTGCTTAGTAAGTATTTGTTTAAGTTAACGTATTAGATTCTTTGACCTTGTATTTTGTTACTTTTTTTTAGGATGGATAAATCTTGGATGTCTAAAGATAGGTTATCACAAGAATATGCGCTTGGTGTCGAAACCTTTTTGACATTTGCAACCTTTCAATTATGTAATTCAAATGTCTTTCGTTGTCCGTGCTTAAAATGTGGGAATTTGAACAACCACACTATTAGAGAGATAAGAGACCATTTATTTTTGAATGGTATTGATCAAAGCTATCGTAAATGGATTTGGCATGGGGAATCACTGTATCCTACAAACTCATCTAATATTGATCAGTCGCAGCAGTTTGAAAGAAGCGATGATGATGTTGTTGGCAAAACCATAGATATGGTACATGCTGTAGAAAAACAATGTTCAAGTAATCCTGAACAATTTAAGAAATTGTTAGAGGATGCAGAAAAACCCTTATATCCTGGGTGTACCAAATTTACTAAATTATCTTCCTTGGTTAAACTTTACAACTTGAAGGCAAAGTATGGGTTTTCTGATAAAAGTTTTTCAGAATTGTTAAGCATGATTTCTAATATGCTACCAGATGGAAATGAATTACCATTGTCCCTGTATGAGGCGAAGAAGACATTAAATGCGTTAGGTGTGGAATATGAAAAAAATTCACGCATGTCCGAAAGACTGCATTTTATACCGAAAGCAATATCAGGATGCAATTGAATGTCCAAAATGCAAACTTCCACGATGGAAAGTTTGCAAGAATTCATCTCAAGTTCAGAATGGGGTGCCTGCAAAAGTGTTATGGTATTTTTCGCCTATTCCAAGGTTCAAAAAAATGTTCCAGAGTGAAGAAATTGCAAAAGCTTTGACATGGCATGCCAATGAGAGAGAGATAGATGGGATGATGCGTCATCCATCAGATTCTCCTTCATGGAAGTTAGTTGACCACACGTGGCCGGAATTTGCAAGTGACCCAAGAAACCTTAGACTTGCACTTGCCGCTGATGGTATTAATCCACATAGATCTCTCAGCAGTAGGCATAGTTGCTGGCCTGTCATGATGGTAACTTATAACCTTCCACCTTGGTTATGTATGAAGAGAAAATTTATAATGTTAACACTATTAATTTCTGGGCCGAAGCAACCGGGCAATGACATTGATGTCTATCTAGAGCCATTGATTGATGATCTTAAAACCTTATGGGAGGATGTCGTTGAAACATATGATGCCTACCAGAAAGAGACTTTTAAATTAAGATGTGTGTTGCTATGGACCATAAATGACTTTCCTGCTTATGGCAACTTATCTGGTCAATCTGTAAAAGGATATTATGCTTGTCCGATTTGTAGTGAAAATACATATTCTTGTTGGTTGAATCATGGGAAGAAAGTGGCTTTCATGGGTCATCGAAGATTTCTACCCCAACATCATCCATATAGAAAACAGAAAAAGTCATTTAATGGTCAGCAGGAATTTGATCCAGCTCCAGAACCAATAACAGGTGAAGAAATCTTAAGTAAAGTTGACGGGTTAAGCTTTTGTATGGGAAAGGGAAGGAAAAGAAAAAAGTTTGAAATCCCTGATCTCACTTCAATGATTGGTTGGAAGAAAAAATCAATTTTTTTTGAGCTTGCATATTGGAAATCTTTACATGTCAGACATATATTGGATGTTATGCATATAGAAAAAAATGTTTGTGACAGTATTATTGGCACATTGCTTAACATTCCAGGTAAAACAAAGGATGGATTGGCAGCTCGCCTAGATCTTAAGGAAATGGGTTTAAGGGATGATTTGGTACCTAAAGTAGGAAATAAACGTACTTATTTGCCTCCAGCTTATTACACATTGTCTAAAGATGAAAAACAAAGATTTTGTAAGACGTTGTTTGATCTAAAGGCTCCAGAAGGTTACTCTTCAAATTTTAGGAACATTGTTTCAATGCAAGAAAGTAAACTTCTTGGTCTTAAATCCCATGATTGTCATATATTAATGCAACAATTGTTGCCATTGGCTATTAGATCAGTTTTGCCCAAGCAAGTGAGACATGCAATTACTAGATTTTGTTTCTTCTTCAATGCTCTTTGCAAGAAAGTTATTGACATTACAAAATTGGAGGAAATCCAATCAGATCTTGTGGTCACCTTGTGTATGTTTGAAAAGTATTTTCCTCCTTCTTTTTTTGATATAATGATACATCTAACCGTGCACCTCATTCAAGAGGTTCGATTGTGTGGGCCTGTTTATTATCGTTGGATGTATCCATTTGAACGATTCATGAAAGTTCTAAAAGGTTATGTTCGAAATCGTAACCATCCAGAGGGGTGCATTGCAGAGTCTTATATAGTTGAGGAAGCTGTAGAATTTTGCACAGGGTATTTATCTGATGTTGATGGTATTGGAATCCCATCTTGTAGAAACTATGGTATAAAAAATATTGGTAAACCATTACCTGGTGGGTGGGTAGAAAAAATTGATCGTAAGCAATGGGAGCAAGCCCATCATTATGTGTTAGAGAACACATTGGAAGTCCAACCTTATATCAAGTAAGCACAACAACTCCAACCTTTGATTTTTTTTTTTTTTTAATAGTTCAATTACAGTAGAATATATCTCCATTAACGAATTATGTATTATGATATTCCTTTTTTCAGTGAGCATATGGAGCAATTGAAATTGGAAAATCCAAGTAAAGCAAGAAGACAAAAATGGTTGCAAGATGAGCATAATCGTACATTCATATATTGGCTTCGTGAAAGAGTAAGGATCTATTATTTCACTAGGTTTTTACTCTGTTTTTTTTTTTTTTTGGCTGATTTTTTATTTGCCTTTTACAAATTCATTATTCCTATTGCCTAATATATCTATTTGTACATGTACAGATAGGAAATGATCTCAAGCACACAAACAATGGTATCTCAGATAATTTGAGATGGATAGCTTATGGACCAAGGTTTGAAGTAATGAAGTATTCAGGTTACGACATCAATGATCGTCACTATTGGACAAAGAATCGGGACATGTCCAAAATACATAATAATAATGGAGTGATGCTAATTGCAAAAGCAATGCAAATTGCAAGTTCAAGGGATAAAAATCCTGTGATTTCTGATATGTCTTTTTATGGAGTTATCCAAGAGATTTGGGATTTAGATTACAATAAGTTTAGGATTCCAGTATTTTTGTGTGATTGGGTTGATAGTAATGGTGGTGTGAAGGTGGATAACCTAGGTTATACCTTAGTTGATCTTAAAAGAATTGGTCACCAATATGATTCTTTTATTTTGGCATCTCAAGCACAACAAATATTTTTTGTAGAAGACCAATCTGATTGTAGATGGTCAGTTGTTCAAACGGTATCTACTAGGGATCATGGATCCAATGATGATGTATTTTGTGATATTTCCATGGAACATGATAGTTTCAGTAATTCGATGCCAGATGTTTCAATTGATTTTATAGGTGAAGATGAACTAACCTATGTTCGCCCTAATTGTGATGGTATATGGATTGAAAATGCTTTATGATAAGAGGTTGTATGATATAACTCGTATGTTTTATCAAATAAATTTTCGTTACTTATAATCAATATATATGCTATAATCGTAATAGTTATTTTTTTTTTCTATGCAGGATTATGGATTCTCCAAATGGTAATAATGATCAAGAAGATGGGAGTCGATTGTCATTGCATCCTCCTATAAGAAAACGCAAAGGGAGGAGAAAAAATATTTCAAATGTTGATGGCCATGAAGATGATGCATCACAGCCGAAACCTCCTAAAAAAAGTACAGTAGTGCAAACAGATTCTGCAAATGCTGATGATCAAGAAAATGCAGAACAATCGCAAATGCATTCTCCTTCCAAGAAACACAAAGGCAGAGGTCGAACAATGTTGAAAAATGTAACGAAAGCAAGAAGTAGTGGACAAAAGATAGTTGTTCAGTTCAACAAGAAAGGGGTACCATATAAGAAAAACAGAATAACATTGATGAGTTATGTTGGTGTTTTGGCACGTGCAATGGTTCCAATTGATATTCAAACTTGGCATAAAGTAACAAAAGAATTAAAAAACAAAATTTGGGAATGTATTTTGGTATGTTTCTTTACTTTGTTTTTTACATATCAAGTTTCTAAGTACTATTTTAAATATTATGATGTTATTATGAATTTTTATTATTATTATTTTTTGCAGGAAGTTTTTGAAATTGAAGAATGTCACAAGAAAAAGATGTTGTCATCTGCATCAACAAAATGGAGAGCTTTTAAGACATTCCTCACAAAAAAATATATCATTCCTCACATTGGATGTCCCGAACGCTTTAAGGATCCACCTGAAGGCTACAATTTCATTGAGCTCTCCGATTGGCAACAATTTGTCAAGTATAGGGTCTCAGAAGAATTTTTGGTAGGCTTAGTCAACCAAATTGGTGTGGTCCTTTTTATCTTGCTTTTCCTTTTTATCCTGCTTTTATTTTGTTTTTCTGTTATCCTACAGAAATTGAGGAATGATCAAAAGGATAGGCAGTCACACAATAAGTATCCTCATCGACTATCACGTAGTGGATATGTAGACTTAGAGGAAGAGTTGGTAAATATTCTTTCTTTCTATTTTTAAATTAAATTATTTTGATCGAATACTATTTGTCAACATTCTTGTCTTATTGTTATAGAAAGAGGATTATGGAACAACTGAAGACTTTGACCGGCATGTGCTATGGATGGCTGCACGTGAGAATGCAAATGGAGACTATGAAGGAGAAAAGTTGTTATCTTTCGTGGATAAAATTGTAAGTATTAAATTAAGATTGATTATATGTTATCATTTTAGTATTTTCATAATGTGTGTTTTTATAATTATTATAGGAGGAAATAAGAAAAGAGGTTCATGAGGGTAAAATTTCTGTTGATGGTCACAAAGACATTTTGACTTTGGCATTTGGGAAACCTGAACATTGTGGACGTGTTAGGGGGGCTGGCCAATTTATCACGCCAAATAGATATTTCAATCTACCCAAACGCAAGCATCACAAACAAGAACAAGAGAGGGTTCAAGAACTAGAAAAAATGGTTTTGCAACAAAGTCAATTGTTTCAAGAACAGAGTAAAATGCTTCAACATCAAATTGAGAAATTACAAAGCGAGATATTGACAATGAAAAGCAACCAAGTAACACCAAACTCTGATCATGGTAGTTGTGATGTAGATACATAGGTATTTATTGTTATAAATTGTCTATTAATTCCAATGAGTCATACATTAGTATTATATTTACTTATAATTAATATATTAGTTGAAGGGCAAATATTGCAAGCTTGCTGTTGGATCAAAAAGCAATGTGGTAGCTCTTGGCACAATCATGCCAACAGATGGACTAGATGCTATGGTCCACGGTATTCCTTTGAATGGAAATGTAAGAGTTACTATTGACGTGGCAATCCAAGGATCAGCTCTTTTACCAATTCCAGTAAGGGATGAACTCATCACAATTAGTCAAGCTATCGGCTCATTTGTTGCTTGGCCTAGGGAACTTATTATTTTTTCTTCTGACGAGGTTATTATTCTATTACTATCATTCTTTACTGTTATTATTATGTGGGACTTAAATCTTACAATTGCTTAAATACTAGGGATCTTCTGAGAAAGTGAGCATGAACAAGATGTCAAAGCAATTAGTAGCACAACCTGAAGTCAATTCTTTGTTGAAGCAATCAGTACCTCAACCTAATCAAGTCAATTCTTCACATAATCCATTCCAGGATTACATTGATAACTTATACACATATGCAATAAAGACTATGTTGCCCAATGTTCCAATTGAAATACCGTTTGAGGAGAATGTATTTGGTCATAACTACACCGCTTGTCTTTTTCAAGATGATTTGATGCAGTTTTGTAGCATGAAGATGATATCAATACAATGCATTACATTTTATATGAGGTGAGATTAAATTAAATATAGAAGAATTATAAATAATAATTTATTATGCATGGTATAACAAGATTTTTTTTTATACTTAAATGGCAGGTACCTTTATGAGATGATGAAAGATCAAAAGTTGGTTGACATGTATGTTTTTGTTGATCCTAATGCTATTGCTTCATGCATTAGCAATGCTGATGACAGAGCACGTAACTTGGCAACAAGATTGGAGAATGCAACCCCCGAACAAATCTTTTTGGCTCCTTATCATCATGAGTATGTAATTTAATGCATTTTCATTGTTGTTTAATATTATAGTAATACAAGTAACAAATTAATCTACTCTCTTGGTCTTAAGTTTTTTGTGTTTTCCTTTTAGTGTTTGGGTTGTTGTTTGCTGCTCTGCTGGTGGTACCCTGTTTTGGGTCTGGTCGGTGTTCTTCTTGCTTGGCCATTGGTTTTCTGGGTGTTTTTCTTGTTTTTTTTTTTTTTTTTTTTTCATTTTCTATTGGGTGCCTTAGCTGGTCATGTTGGCCTCGTTAGCTTGGTAGCTTTGTTTCCCAGGTTCTTGTCCAGGTTTTGTTTGTGTTGTTTGGTTGTTTGGCCTTTTCGGTTTATTATATAATGCTGTTTCAAAAAAAAAAAAAAAAAAGGTAACAAATCTACTCTCTTGAATAAATGTAGATCTCACTGGATGTTGGTTATTTTGGATCCCAATAATAATATTGTGCATTTTTTGGATCCTTTACAAGAAGACATTCGTCTAGATATTCACTACAAGAAAAAAGAGGTTTTATGACACTTATTTATGATGGTTTTTTTTTTAACTATCAATCGTGTGTGATGGTTTTTAAAAACCATCATAAAAACTTGATGCTTTTTTAAATGTATCATATTTTAATGACGCTTCTTAATAATGTCATTTATTCTTGATGATTTTTAAATACCATCAAGAAGTCTTGATGTTTATTAAGCATCAAGAAAGTCTTGATGGTTTTTTCGTATCATAATTTGATGACCGTTTTAAACCATCATTAATGTAAAATATATTTAATTAAATAATTAGTAAAAATCATTTAAAAAGGATAAAAAACAATAACAAAATACAATACCATATTAATTGGCGGGTGGGGTTTTATTTTACCGCCAAGTAGCTAGTATTTCTTTCCTGATTAATATAGGCCAGTTTCTAATATTTATTTCTCCTCCCTAATTGATTACTTTTTGCCCTAGCTTGCTTAAATACGTACACAACTCTGTTCATCAAATTTTTAGAAAACAAAAATCTACATTCTCCAGATTCTCTAGTGCTTTGTTCTTCAAATCATCAAATTCAATATTTTCAGATTCTCAACCTTTGTTCTTCAAATCTTGGTGCACATTAACAAAACAAGCCCCAAATCCCCAAATTTCCAGATTCCTCACTGTTGAAACCAGGTTCGTTTCATGTCTTCTGTTGGTTTTTTTTTTTTTTTTTTTTCCAATAACTTTATGGTGTTATTTTTTTAATATTTTGTGGGGCCTAGAATTTGATAAACTTTTTGTTATGGTTTTGTAGTTTATAGTTTGTGGTCCTGGAAGTTTATGTTTGTGGGACCTTGAGTATTGTTTTATTCTGTTGTTTATTATTTAACTGTACATGATAACTGATGTTTATGAGTTTGATTTTATTTTATGTGTTTGATATCAAATTATAGGTTTTTTTTTTAATGTTTTATACTTAGTCTAATTTTATACTAAATTTGTGCCTATGAAGTGTTTGTTAAAATGTCTAAGTGAAATTTTAATTTACATTGGAATTTTTTTTACTTCAAAAGATGCTTTTTCTAAATCAATTCTTCTCTCTTATTCTTCATCGAGTCTCAAAATCATGTGTAGATAAGAACAACATAGTAGTTGCCTTTTATCTGTTATGTTCTTATTGAGTACTGGTTCTATTTGCGATTTTGTCTGGTTGTTGTTGTAGTGGCTGGGTGTCAGGGTTCTTCTATCTCAACTTCTCTTCTCTCTCTCCTAAATTCTGAATCTAGACCTATTCTAAATCTCACTCAAGCACTTTTGATACCTGGATTCACCAGGCATCACACTGGGTTGTTTTCCTCTATTTTCTTGTTGTTGTCTTCCTTGCTTTTGTGGTCATGTTTTTTTTTTTTTTTTTTTTTTTTTTTTTTTTTTTTTTTTTTGTACTCTTTCAATTTAGTGAAATTAGCATAAGCATAACCACTCGAATTCTCACGATGCATGTAACTGTATTAAAGGAATTGAAACAAATAGGGGTTTCTGTATTTACATAAGCTCTTAGTATAAGTACGTAACGAGCAATTCATATTAAAGAATTACAAACCAAGAGCCTCAATTGCAATAGAAGAATTCTTTTACCAAAAATAAACCGCCAATACTCTCCAGTGCCTATTGCAAGATGGGGAAAAAATATCTCTTGTAGACTTAAGAAAAGGTATATTTATCCAAATCTTTATCTCCATTTGTTCAAAATTGATGGCGCGATCAATAGTATATTTCCCAAGAATCAGGTAGAATCATTTTGGAGGTTCTCTCTGAGAAGATCATCATAAGAAACAGGTACCCTGATCCTTTCATGAACGAATTTGCGATTTCCTTCAGCACTAGATTGTTCCTGTTGATTCTGAGGCACTAACTGAGAACCATCTAGAATAGTGGCTGGGATTCCATAACTGGGTGCACAAGCCACTCTTTGAGAATCCTCTTTGATTTGCTCTGGTGTTCGCTTGTTATTTTGTTGCCAGCTTCTCAAATTCATGTTGTTGCAGTTATGTATTTTTGGCTTCTTGTTTGTCGGGCTGTTGCTTCTCCTATTAATAAAATTTGGTAGTTCAAAAAATTAAAAAAAAACATAAATAGATCCAAATTAGAGAGAAAAACACAATATCAAAAAGCTAATTAAGCAAGTTGTTAGTGAGTGACAAAGATATTTTAGAAATTCATGGTCAAGACTCAGGATAGATGCCAAAACTAGGTATTAAAATCCATATATATATATATATATTCTAGAGTTTCTATTTGTCTAATGATAATTATAATAATACTAGAAAAACATAGATGCTTCTATTTTGACCTTTCAAAGAAATTTGAGGTGTCCTATTCGACTTGTACAGTGTGTAACTCAAATACAGTATCTTGCTACTACCCTGAATGATCAACATGTAGGACAAAAATATATGATCTAATCCATAATTAGCTATTGCATTTCTACAGTTAGATCACTGAGATTCATGGCAATATATTGGTAGGTGAGCTCTTTAAATTAATATTTAAAAATGTAATCTAACATGGTCTTTCCATGTGTTTTGACCACAAAGATACCAGCCACTCCATAGAGAAACCTAAGACATGATTTCACAGCCTCTTGGGTTGCCTTGCACTTCCAGAAATAATTCTTGTGTTGTGTGATTGTTTTTGCCACTTTTTCTGGTTCTCTGTTTTTCTTGCAAGGTTGTGCTTTGTCTGTTTGGTGTGGTGCATTTTGTTTTCGCCTTTGGTGGGGAGTTGGTGTGTTATGTGATGTTTGTTTAATGATGTTTTTCACCTTTGGCAGGTCATTTAATGATGTTTTGTATTGCAGGGCACATTTCTACTGCATCCCTAGCTTGAAATCCATAAATTTGGTACCTTTTGTGAGCTTACAAGAGTTGCTGCATACACTTTGAGTTATAAGCAAAGGTTAGCTGTTTTATTTTTATCTTTATCTGTGCAATGTATATTTGTTCATTTATTTTGACCTTATGGTTGTTAATTTTTTCTACTAGATGTTAATTATGAAGTTAATAGATATATAGGTTTATCTTGTTGTTTTGTTCCTGTCTTTTGTTGTTTTTTCTGTAACTTTCTAAGCTTTGTTTGTGTAATGAGTTGCTGCTGTTTTTTGCTGTTTTTTCCTGGTGGTGGCTATTTGGCTTGGTTTGTTGCTGTTGTTTCTTGGGGTTTCTTTTGCCTTCCCCTGCTCCGTTATTTTCGGTTGACTTTGCCTTTAATAAAATCTCTGTTAAAAAAATATATATAAATATATAGGTTTATCTATTTTATTTTTGGCTATATCATTGATATCATGTGATTATGCTATTAAACTTACTTTAATATTTTGGGATTTTGTATTCTAGCTAGCAAAAATCGGCCTTTAGTACTATTTAGTTTGATATTGCTTTTTGTTTGCTATTTAAAATAATATGTAAATTTAAAATCTTCTTTAACGGACATTACTATTTTGAAACACAATATTTTACATCTAGTAATATGGTTTACCCTCTAATTCGAAGCCTTAAACTTTACCAAAATTTAGATTACATAAATGGCTTGTAGTGAAGCAGACATGATGTGTCAGCTATTTAGAATACATAAACTTTACCAAAATTTATATTTCAGTTACTTGTATTGAAGCAGACATGATGTGTTCGCACTTAGTTGTTACATTGCAAGGAAAAAAAACTAACATTTTCCCCTTAAGGAATAATAGTTATTTAAAATCTTTTATTATTATTTTTTAATATATAAACAATAAGAATCATGTCGAGAGCTATTGTTTCTAATAATATTTTAAATTGATTTTGTTATCACTGTTAGCAGGATTAATTTAATTTATCCATATGATGGATAAATCTTGGATGTCAAAGGATAGATTGTCTAAGGAGTATATTGATGGAGTTGATCAATTTCTTGCATTTGCATCTGCTCATACTAGAAATATTGAACTCATGAGATGTCCATGTCAATCATGTGTAAATTTAAAATTTCAAACACCTAAAGAGATAAAATATCACCTCTTTAGCAAAGGCATAGATCAAAGATACGATAAATGGATTTGGCATGGAGAGGTGTCTTGTACTAGAGGTTATAAAAGTGGAAACCCCGCATTTTTTGAAACTTATAAGTACGAGGAGGCTGCCAAAACGATAGAGATGGTTCAAGATACATTTCAATTTTGCAAGGAAGATCCAAAGTTATTTCAAAACCTACTTGAAGATGCTGAAAAACCCTTGTATCCTGGTTGTATGAAATATACAAAGTTATCTGCTTTGATGAGATTGTATAACATTAAAGGAAAATATGGGTGGTCAGATAGTAGTTTCTCAGATTTGCTAAATTCTCTAAAAGATATGTTCCCAACTGGCAATGAAATTCCTTCATCTATGTATGAAGCGAAGAAGACAATGAATGCATTGGGTTTGGAATATGAAAAAATACATGCATCTCCGCAAGATTGCATACTTTACCGAAAACAGTATAAGGACTTAACTAGTTGTCCCATATGTAATACTTCTAGTTGGAAAGGAGCCGATAAAAAATTTAAAAAATGTCAAAAAATTCCAGCCAAAGTGTTATGGTATTTTCCTCCTATACCAAGGTTTAAGAGAATGTTTCAATCCTCTAAAATAGCTAGGGATTTGACTTGGCATGCTAATGGTAGAGAAAAAGATGGAAAACTTCGCCATCCAGCTGATTCACCATCATGGAAACTAGTTGATCAGACATGGCCTGATTTTGCAGCAGAAATTAGAAATCTTCGATTAGCAATTTCAGCTGATGGTATAAATCCACATAGTTCTCTCACTAGCTCATATAGTTGTTGGCCAGTTTTAATGGTATCATACAATCTTCCACCGTGGTTGTGTATAAGGAGAAAATTCATGATGCTTTCCTTACTAATATCTGGTCCAAAACAGCCTGGTAAAGACATTGATGTGTACCTAGCTCCTTTAATTGAAGACCTGAAAATTTTATGGGAAGTTGGTGTTGAAGTATATGATGCTTACAAGCAAGAGATGTTCAACCTGCGGGCTGTGTTGCTTTGGACAATTAATGATTTCCCTGCTTAGATTTGGCTGGTTGTCCGGTTAAAGGTTATTTTGATTGTCCCATTTGCGGGGAAAACACTAGTTCTTGTAGACTACATCATGGTAAGAAGAACGTGTATATGGGTCATAGACGTTTTCTTCCACAAAATCACCCATATAGAAATCAAAAAAAAGCATTTAATGGTCATCAAGAGACTAATGATCCTCCAAATCCGTTGAAGGGAAAAGAAATTCTAGAGCAAATTGATAACATTTGCAACTCATGGGGTAAGAAAAAGGTTGGGAAAAACAATGATGACAAGCGAAAAAAATCTACTCCACCTCCTCATAAATATTGGAAGAAGAAGTCAATATTTTTTGAGCTTCAATATTGGAAAGATTTGCATATCCGTCACATATTGGATGTCATGCATATTGAAAAAAATGTATGTGAGAGTATTTATGGCACTTTGTTAAATATCCCTGGAAAGACCAAAGATGGAATCAACTCTAGGTTGGATCTTGATCGTTTAGGATTGAGGAAAGAACTAGCACCTGATACAAGCAAACCCCGAATTTATTTACCACCTGCTTGCTATACTTTAAGTAAACCAGAAAAAATAATGCTTTGTGAAACATTGTTGAATCTAAAGGTACCAGATGGATATTGCTCAAACTTTAGAAACCTTGTTAAAATGGATGAATTGAAGCTTCAAGGTCTGAAATCTCATGATTGCCATGCTCTTATGCAACAACTATTACCATTAGCAATACGATCAATTTTGCCTAAACATGTAAGGTATGCAATCACTAGATTTTGCATCTTTTTCAATTCCTTGTGCAGTAAAGTGGTGGATGTTCCAAAACTAAACCAAATTGAAAGTGACCTTGTGGTAACTTTATGTTTGTTGGAAAAATATTTCTCACCTTCATTCTTTGATATAATGATGCATCTAACCGTACATCTGGTTAGAGAAGTTAGATTATGTGGACCGGTGTATCTGAGGTGGATGTACCCATTTGAAAGATTCATGAAAGTTATAAAAGGGTATGTGCGAAATCTTAATCGGCCAGAAGGATGTATTGCTGAATGTTATATTGCAGAAGAAGCAATTGAATTTTGTACAGAATATTACTCTAATATTTCTGCAATTGGTAATCCGTGTGAGAAGAATGACCACATTCAAGTTGGCAAGCCGTTATCAGGTGGCCAACATGCTACAGTTGATCAAAGAGAATTGGTGCAAGCACATCTTTATGTCTTACATAATGGAGCTGAAGTTCAACCGTATATTGAGTATGATATTCATTTTAATTTCTTTATATTTTAATATTATCTCATTCATATTAAATTTATAATTTTATAAACTCATAAATTCTTTGTTCTCTATTTAATAGTGAGCATATGACTTGGTTGAAGTTACAATATCCCCGCCAATCTAAACGTGTAAAGTGGTTGCAAGATGAACACAATCGTACCTTTAATCATTGGTTGAAAGAGAAGGTATTAATGTAGGATTTTTTTTTTTAATCTATCTTGTTTTAGTATTGCCTACAAAGTAATTAATATTTTTTTTTTTTACAAACAAAATTAACTAATACTTGAACATATATAATATGTACAGGTTACAAATGAAATTGAAAATCAAGGAGATGTGTCTACTTCTTTGAAGTGGATAGCGCAAGCACCTCATAGTGATGTGGTAAAATATAATGGTTATGAGGTTAACAATTGTCGTTTCCACACATATGATCGTGATAATGATCGGGTTACTCAAAATAGTGGAGTAGTTGTTGTTGCAAGCACTATGCAAATTGCAAGCGCAAAGGATAACAACCCTGCTTTTGGTGAATTATCATTTTATGGAGTTATCAAAGAGATATGGGAGCTAAATTATAACATGTTTAGTACCATATTGTTTAAATGTGATTGGGTTGAACATAGAGGTGGCTTTAAGATTGACGAGATTGGACATACGTTAGTTGACCTTAATCGAGTAGGACATAAATCAGATTGTTTTATTTTAGCTTCTCAAGCTAAACAAGTTTTTTATGTCCCCGATCAAATAGATCCAAGATGGTCAGTCATATGTTTCATACCTCAAAAAGATTATATGCAAACAGAAGTTAACAATGAGCCGGACAATATAATGTCACATGAACCCATTCTTAAAGTCTTGCCTAGTGTTGAAACATTTGATTCGAATTGTGATGATGATACTAATTATGTTAGAACTGATTGTGAGGGTATTTGGATTGATGATACAACATTTACCAAAAATTGACTTCACAGGTATACAATTTTTATGTATATGTAGTTTTGGATCATGTTTATTTTATGATTTTTATAGAATGGTTCCAATTAAATAGTGATAATATATGATTGTTATATAACTTATATCTTATATTTGTTGTTATTTTTGTAGGCTTGTATCCATGGATGATGAAATAGCACCATCAATTGAGAAAGACATAAATGGGCTAACTTTGAGAGAGGGTAAGATTGTTGTAGAGATTAATGATGATGGAGTACCTCATGGGGTAGGATATAAATCACTTATCAGAAATCTTGGGAAGCTTGCAAGGACAACAATACCAATTACTTACAATGATTGGAGATTTGTACCATCACGACACACTGATGCCTTGTGGGAGTACGTTGTGGTAAAATTCTATGAATTTAAAGTTTATCTTTTAGTTGATCAATTTGTATTTATACTTGTTAATAAAATTCATATATTAATCTAATGAAGTCATTCATTGTTTTCAGAAATTTTATTGAATCGATCATCGACTTAGAAAGAGATATTGCAATCAATTGGAATTATGTTTAGAAATTGGAGAAGTGCTATATCAATAAAATATATTATTCCCCACAAAAATGATCCTGCAATTTTAAAAGAACCACCTTTAGAGCTACCGCACATTCCTAAAAGTGATTGGGTTGTATTTGTTAATGAACGCATTTCAGAAAAATTCCAGGCAAGTTCTTGTGAATATTTTTTAAAGTTAAATGTTAGGTCATGGTTGTGATTAATATTTATAACTATGTGTTTTAGAATCTACGAGAGAAGAATTCTAAGAGGCGAAAGTCTTACAAATACAATCATCGATTAAGTCGAGGTGGATATGTTGGCATGAAGGAAAAATTGGTAAGTATATATACTATACTCTTGAATATAGATATATAGTTGTGCTTATAAGAAACCACTTTATATATAAATATATATATACAGAAGAAGCAACGTGGCTGTGATGTAAGATTTGATCGAAGTGAACTTTGGTGTTTGGCTCGTAAGGGAGAAAACAAAAATTATCATCCAGATGTAATACCCATAGTGAATAAGATTGTAAGTTTACTTTCTTTTACCAATTTAATTTATATACTTTATTTTCATTTTCAATAAAAAAAATATAATGCAATATAATCATATATTGTTTTAATAATTATAGGAAGAGTTGAGAAATAAATCAGAAGCAGGCACTTTATCATTTGATGGTGACAATGATATTCTCACCGTTGCTTTGGGAACCAAAGAACACGGTGGCCGAGTTAGGGGAATGAATAAATTTATCAATCCATCATTCTTTTTCAATGCCATACACTCTCAAGACCGATGGATTGAAGAGAAGAAATCATTTCTAGCTCGTATATCCTCTTTAGAGGAAACTGTGGCTGCACTCACACAAATAGCATCACAAACCATGGGTACACCATCATCTGCAACAAATGTAGATTGTTATAGTTCCAACAAAATACAGCATGTTGATGGTGCTAAAATGATCGTTGAAGAAAGTAATCATGAAGATGGTGAAAAGTGTGCATTATCATTGGTATGTAAATTACATGACAATATTCTTAAGCATGTATTATTGATTTAATGATTTCTAATTTGTTTTTTTTTTTTTTTACTTATTAGGGAGAACCATGTAAATTGATTATCCAACAATTAGGGAATGTAGTTGCTATGAGAACTATTATAGAGATCTTAAGTGCATGCGTTCTTGTCTCTGTTGTTGTTGTTCTCGATGAAGAAGAATTATTGCCTATACCACATGATGTTGAAGGTCTTGTATTTTTGAGGGATGCATTAGGTCATCAGATTTTGTGGCCTAAGGAACTCATAGATCATGAGTCTATTATGGTGGTACGCATGTGTTTAAGTAATTTTAAAAAATAATACTATATTTTTATATCATTTGTTA